>JAOXYD010027392.1:0-14306 GCA_028565735.1 Pinacopodium congolense | reverse complement strand
ACTGAATAATTTAGGAAAAGCAACATATGACTTTGTTACAATAGATTGAATTTTTGTAAGATGTTTTAGATTAGCTTTTAGTTATTTATTTCTTAAAATATAAAGTTGAGTGTTCTCTAGATAATTGTAATCCGATTGACCTAATACTTACATCCTATAAACTTTGTCGTGGGATCAATACTCGGAGTCTTAAATCTACTCCACTTTATTACTTGATTCGACCGGTACGCTTGTCGAATGTTGGTCTCAAATTACATTGCTAAATTATACATGAAAATTTATATGGCCAACCGCAATTAGTATACTTACTTTAGATTGATTTTAAGTTAAAACTGGATTACAAGAAGTAGAGTAGGAAAGACTACAACAAGATAGTATAATCAAGAGGAAATATGTTTGAATGGTTTTTAAAGATCCTCTCAATATACTAAATGTTTTTAGGAAATTAGTTTTATATGTCTATGTTACGGTTTGTGTAAAAATTAGTGGTTGAGGTTAGGCTATATGGATGTGATAAGATTATGTTAATAAGTTACATGTTATATGAAATTAAGTCTTTGAAAATATGTTAAAGTGTGATAAAAAGTGTTTGAAAGTTTCTAGTTTTGATTTGGGGTGATTTTATTGTGTTTTTGTGTGAAAATTATGTGAAAAACCAGTCTATGTAGCAACTAGTCAACAATGGGTGTTTGACAAGTCACCAGTCGATTAATGAAGTTTGACTGGTAGTCTAGTATATGTGATTTTGGGAGATTGGTCTAATAATAGGAATTTATTGGTCGATTTTTCAATGGTTGATTAATAAATGTCCTTCGAATGACTGGTGCTTGCAACAGACAAGTTGTAAAATTAGTTCAACAAATAACAATAAAATAAAAAATTTTAATATTTCCCAACAATCACAAATGACTAGTTTGTCAAAATTTCACCATAAATAGGTTAATTGGGTAGTATGTATGGCAAAAAAGTGTAGTATGACATATATATAAGGAATTTGAGGTAATATTAGTGTTGTTTTGTGAAGTTTACATTAATTTTGGCAGTGTTTCAAGTGTGTATTCATTTAAGTGATTTTGTGAGCTCTTTTTTTAAACACTTGGGTTAGTCAAGTTGAGAGCATATAATATGTATTTTTTTTTTTGTTGTGAAGTTATGAGATAAAAAAATATTATAAGGGTTACATTTGTGCCTATGAAAAAGAAAGTTGTTGTAAGGGTTATCTTAAAGTTCATTGAAAAAGGGACTTGATTATAATGTTGAGATCATAGTGAAATTCCCAATAAGGAGTTTGGGATTTGAGATTGACATGGAGTTAGACATCAGACTACTATGCAACAGTTCATGCCTTCTCTCCTTCTCTCCTTTAGTTTTCTAACTTACTTTAATTCCATAATATTTTTATTTATTATATTGTTGAAGCTTACACATTTTAATTGTTTATTAAATGGTTTTTATTTTCACATATATTTTTCAAGTATGTTTAAGTTTAAGTACTTTGATTAATTAGATAATTTAGCCTCTACAATTAGAATAAAAAGGAATTTTTGATTAGGTGAAAAAGACATAGAAAAACTTAGAAAAGTTTAAAGATTAACCCCCTCTTAGGTGTCATATAGGGACTAATAATTGGTACTAGAGAGAGGATTCATATAGAATTACTTCTAATAGAGTAGTGAGTTTAAGGTCATGGTACATTTTAATAGTTTATGTAAACCCACTTATTTTGATGGAAACAATTATAGGGATTGGAAAATTAAAATGAAAAACTTCCTTTTGACCATAGGAATAGAATTTTAGAAATTATAGAAGATGATCCCCACTTCCTAACAAAAACTATAGCTATAGATAATGTAGAGACAGTAATACCAAAGAATGATTGTGAGAAGGGTGAAAAATACGAGAGTTTTATCACTTTTAATATTAAAGTTGTACATATTTTATTTTATGCCCTAAGTAGGAAAATTTTAATTCAGTTTCAAGTTGTAAATCCAGTTATGAAATTTGGTGCATAATTATGAGTTTTGAACTTGAAACAACCTACTTCTCTACCTCACACTTTAGGCAAGGACACTAATCATTACTGTAGTATATTAGTGAGTTAGGTATTGTTCACATGAGGATTTTAGTAAGCACTAGTAGAACTTGTTGAATTATTCATTAGTGTAACAATTATCTAATTATTTAATTGAATATTAAATATAAATTACTAAACTAATAATTAACAATTGAATTTGATTAACCTAAGGTACTGAACGTCAAGGAGAATCTAATTAGGTCCTTTTACTCAATAGTAATCTTCTCAGACTTTTCTTGTAGTAAGAAAAATTTTGCAATTTAATTCAATTATTTTGATAAACGGTGAAATCTAATCATACAATGTAGTCCATAAATAATTTGCTTAAAATGACTATATTAAATTGAACATAAAATTACTCATTTCTTACAATAAACTTCCTTAACTATACCTATCTAAATAAAAAAGGTATCTAAATCAAAAGTAAGATGATTAAATCTGAAGAGTATTCAAAATTAGAGAATTAGAAAGCTGGTGATAACGATTGCTTCTTATTGTTATTTATTGTTGGTTTAATCCAAATTATCCAAATTAATTATCAAATTAAGCAATTTAAGCACACTTTCTTAAAGCAATTTCAAAACCAATTATTCGATAAGTATACCAGTCAACAAATAATATAATAAAGTATTTTAAATCCAAATTATCATTCCACATGGATGTAGCTATGAAAGTACTGAGTCATTTGGATCAAAACTATCTAGAGGGGCCAAATTAAGTGAATAAACTAATTAAAATTATCAAATTAAATTAAAAGTTTCAAGTTATGTAAAGAAGATTAAGAATGCGTTATGGATTACTTATTTGGATTAAATGGCTAAGGATTTGGTTTTCAATGATCTAAATTAATTAATTAAGGATTGTAAGGCTTGACTTAGGGTAACTTTACTAATTCAAGACAAGGCTATGGTCAAGTCAATGCCTTTTCTCTAACTTTCCTATTATATGGTTTAGTCTACCTATAAATTTAGGAATTGGGCTTAAATTTTAAGAAGCTTAACCTAAAAATTCATATTTTCATATTAAAACCCTCAATATTAATTAACCAATGGTTATGTATTGATTAAAATCATGTTGCTTGTTGATTTTTCAATAATTAAGGTAGTTGGTCATGGTTCCTTAACCATCTTTCATCTTTATCTTAATTGGTCAAGTTAAGATAAGCTTTAAGCATTCAAAATAAGTAAAAGACAGCCCGCATTCACACATAAGCATATATTTAGATCATTTACTAACCATTCTTTAGTCAAAAATCAAGTTAGTCACTCACTTGAATCAAAGAACAAACCATATTCATCATATTCACTAAACAAAGAGTGGATTTCAATGTAAAAATAAGTTAAGAAAGCACAAAATTTAGCTACAAACACGTTTATAGATCTAAATCACATGTTCAAGTTATTACAATCATTAAAAACCAAGCTTAAATATAAAAAACACAACAAAAAGATGAAGAACATAAGAAAAGAGCCTTAAAACTTGAGAGAATATGATATCTTGATCTAAGGGACATGCTTCTCTTTCGTCCTAGCTAAAAATGGCTTTAGATGATTAAGATATATGTCTTTTACAATTGGGAGGCAAGTGGAGCAAGTTATAGCCAATGGGAGCTAAGATCCGGCTAGAAAATTACGATAGGAACTTAAACAACATTTGAAAATGACCTAAATGGCACTATTGAGCTATCCGGATTTAACTCTTCAGAATGACTTAAATGGCCAGTCTTCATACTTAAATGGTGGTTGGCTTGAATTGCTGTTTAACTCCTAAAATATGATTTTTCTATAAATTTTCCATATTTTAACCTCTTTTAACTTCAAACTATAAATTAAACATGTCTAGAGATAAATCCAATAATTTAACATTAAATTTGGGGGAATGTGCATTAAATTGTACTTAAAAATACATGAAAATGCCTTAAACTAAAAACCTAACACTTTTACTCCTTGGTTCTCCAATCCAATCTCTTTTGCCCTTTGAAGTACACTTTAATGGAACTCTTCAATGTCTTAAAACCTTGGTGATTGCAATTGGCCACATACAAATATAGCTTAAATTAATCTATCTTTCCGTGCATAATTTAACAATTTAATTTAAGACCAACATTCGACAAGCGTACTAGTCGAATCAAGTAATAAAGCAAAGTATATTTAAGACTCCGAGTATCGATCCCACGAGGAAGTTTATAGTATGTAAGTACTAGGTCAATCGAATTACAATTATTTAGAGAACAATCAGCTTTAAGATTTAAGATATAAGTAACAAAAATCTAATATAAAAATCCTAGAAAAATTTCAATCTGTTATAAAAGAGCTACATATTGCTTTTCCTAAATTATTCAGTCAAGCTTTAGTAGTTGATGATTTAATTGATGGATTAATGAAGCTTAATCTAGGGTCTTCTCTAAATCAAGGCAGCGCTATGGTTAAGATCCTAACTTATCTCTATTGGTCATATTTTGGGGTTTGGTTATGCCTTAAACTTAGGTAATAGGGTTAAAGCTTAGGAAGTCTAGTCCTAAATAATTTTAATCTAAGACTAAGACCCTTATGATCAACCAATCTTTGGTTAGTTTATTGATTTAAACCACGTTGTTTATTGAATTTTCTAATAACCTAGATAGAGACTGTCGGATCCTAGATTATCTAAAGGCAATATCCTAAGTGATCAATTCAAGATAAGCATTAAGCCTTCAATAAACAAAGATTAATTCACTAACATAATTAATCATCCATAAACACATTCATTATAATAACTTAACTGAAATTAAACATTAAGCCATCAATTAATCAAAGCATATAATAAATATAATTTAAACAACAATAATTTGATTAATTAACTAAATAAAACCATAATACATAATATCAAAGTTTGGAAATCACCAAAGATGGATCTGAGATGATTAACTAACTCTAATCCACGTGATTACAACTTATGGACGCACAAAACAACTTGCAAACTGAATTACAAAAGATTGAAACTAAAAAAGACCTAAAAACTACTTTAATCTAAAAAACTACTAAAACAAAGGTGTTTAACTCCTAAATCTAATGTTTAGAACATTTGGAGAGGCCCTTTATTTATAGGGTTGGAGCAATTGCAAGTGGAGGAAGAATACAGGCCACAATTGTGGAAAACTTTGTCTAGAAAACGTGTCTACGCGCTTCAATGGCGGTCTCCACCAATCTACAATAGTGTCATTATAGGATGAACAACCCACCGTTAGCCTACAAAATCTGACTTCTTCAATGGTAATCTATAGTGCTTCAACGGTGGGCTACATAGGGTGCCGTTATAGGTTTGGAAATGTATCCTTTGATCCTTTTGCACATTTATCCAATTATTTACATCAACCTACAAATTAAAAATTTCTAAACAATAATTAAACATTTAAGCACTGAAATAGGGGTAAATTGCCATTAAATAACAACCAAAACACTATGAATTTGCTCCCTAACACTTAGCCATAAAAATTTTTCCAAGCGTCAATGAATTTGTGTCGTGTAATATCTTGTTAAACTTTTTATACCTAGGGTCGTATTAGGGTTAAAAAGCCCTAATGAATAAGATCTAGAATTGTTTGTTTCTAAATTAGTAGTTAAACTCTTTACTATTCTTAGTGTTTTAGGAACCAAAATGGCGCTTAACATCTTACACAATAGTGATGTTTTACAAGAATGTTTATCCTCTGTTTCATATTGGGACCATAACAACTATGTTTAAGAACATAATGGTGCCATTATTCCTTGATATTTTCTTTTTTCTTCTTCATTGCACCACAACAACAGTCCTTATATGGTCTATAACAACATTGTTGTTCCAAGTCATTATGCTTTTGACTTTTTCTCCAAAAGTTGCTCCTTTTGCCTTCTTGGTCTATTTTTTTTATGTAAAATGTATCAACACTTAAAAAAAGGGGGTTATTAGGAGCCTGAATTAACTAAAAAATGGATAAAAATTTAAATGATATCGTACAAATAAACCTATAAATTTTACCCATTATTAATACACATTAGAAAACACCTATGAAAGAAATAATCAAATTGGAGAAGAGAAGAGTGAGCATGAAGAAGTAGCTCATATGTACTTCCTGAATGATGAGGTATAATCCAATGCAATTTCTTGTATAGATAATGATGAAGTGCTTATATGCTCCAATTCAAATAGTGATTATTATGATTGTATTGATAAGTTAACTTATGATGAATTAGTTAAATTTGTAGAAGTAATGATTAAGAAAAACAAGAAGGTGATACAAGGAAACATTGAAATTACAAGAAGTGTTCAAATTATAAAATGAAAGGTTGAAACATGAATTGGATTAAATAAGTGTAGAGAAGTATAGTATTCAAAAATTAGTAGATGAGAATGTATCTTAAAAAAGTAAATTACATACTATCATAAAATTAAAGATTATGGATGTTGTACAAAAGTTAAGAGATGAAAATACTTCTTTGAAAAAAGAATTAGAAAGTGTCAAGATTCAATGTCAAAATTTACAGAAGGGAAAAAAAAGTTAGATTGCATGTTAGGAGTAAGAAAATATTCAAATGATAGATGTGGTTTAGAGTTTACCCATAATAATGCATTATCAAATAGTAATCCCATATATGTTAGGAGAAAAAACTAAAAGAAGAACATATTGCTAGGCCACATTGTGAAACTTTTGTATCGCCATCTAAATCTTAACTTAGGAGACAAAATCTTTCATTCATGTATACATCATGAATAAGAGCTATAAAGGAAATGCATGATAGCAAGAATAGGTACAATTTTTATATGAATGAAAACAAAAATGATGCATATAAGCCTTTATAAGGCAAAATAGTTTATCTTATTGTCATAACCCCTA
The DNA here is from genome assembly GCA_028565735.1 of Pinacopodium congolense. Classification (NCBI taxonomy): domain Eukaryota; kingdom Viridiplantae; phylum Streptophyta; class Magnoliopsida; order Malpighiales; family Erythroxylaceae; genus Pinacopodium; species Pinacopodium congolense. The sequence goes on along the minus strand of JAOXYD010027392.1, from coordinate 7,380 downwards.
TATGAATATACATAAGTTAAGAAACATGTCTCATTCATATTAAAAGTCTCGTTTTCATCAAGTAATGACATATAGTGATATAAGACCTAGAAATAAACAAAGGTACAATCATATCAAGGCTTGCAATGGAAGACGTAGTAAGGCATATAGAACTAAAAGACTTAAATGGTAGGAAGGCTACTAATCCTCAAGGGATCAAATGATTGAAGTACCAAAGATCTGTTGAATTTCATTTTGTATGTTTATGAACATTAAGGATATCTCCAAGAATAACCAAAGAAAGTTACCATGATGCATTGTTAAACTGAAGAAGAAAAGAAAAGAAATGATAAATTGATCATGCACAATACAGGATTTCTTTGATGTTATGTTTTTGGTACATGAAATGAAATGAGATTGTTTAATCGAGAGAGGTTCCAATAATTGGTGTTGATAATGAAAAAAATATTTATTACTAATGTTTTGGTTTTGGGTGTTACAAAGATAGGTAAATACAAATTGTGTAAGATTAAACATATGGAGCCCAACAAGGAAGTGCTTTTAAGTGAAGGAAATAAGAAATTGGAGCAACCATTAAAGTGAGATCCATGCATGTGGAGCCTAAGGAGGACGTGTTTTCAAGTGAAGATAATAAAAAAGTGGAGCAAGCATTAAAGTGAAGGCGGAAGATCAAGAAAAAGATGATGAATTAGTTTTATATATGTATTTTTGGTATGTAAGTCTTACCTTAATCTTACCAATTTTTAAGGAATCAAGAATTTGCATGAATTTTTTCACTTAGTATTATGGTCAATATTTTAGAGTTTGCATTTAGATCATTCTCATAATAAGTTGGGCTACAAATTTTCATATTGGTTTAGAGTTTCATATTTAAGAGGAAATCGTGTGAATTTTTTTAAAAGTATTCATTTTAATATGTCAAAGTGTTTTAGAAAATTTGTTTAGGTGTTTTTAAGTCAAGTTTTTGTGTGAAAAATGATTATGAAATTTGAAAAGCTAATTTGAAGGTTTAGAAGTTTCCATATGTTCTTAAAATTTCAAAACAAGACATATCTATTTTTTTAAAAGTTTAAATGAAATGTCTTGGAGCCTAAAATTACTCTGGAGAAGTTTTAGAACTTTTATGAATTGATTTCGGAAAGAAAATAATAACTTTGAAAGGTTTAAAAAGGTTTTGGGAAATTTTGAAATAGTTTAAAAGTTGTTTAAAGTGAAAATTTCACATAACTAATGCAAATTTTGTGTTTATCGTTTTTGTAATGAAAGCAAAGTTTTCGGTATATTTGAAAATTTTTAAGAATTTTTATAGAATTATTTATTATAACATGCTTTCAAAGTGAGTTCTAGTTGTCTAAAACCAAGATACAATTTGTTTTTTTATTTTTTCAAAACAAATTTGTTTTTAAACTTAACTGAAAATTCTTGGTCCTCAAAATCAATTTGGTGATGTTTTAAAACTTATTTCAATTTTTTTAAAAGTAAAATAAATGATATGGATGTTTTTTTAGAATTGATTTTGAAATAGAAAGTTTCAAAATGTACTTGAAGTTGTATGTATCAAGATAATTTGAGTTTTTAAGTTTAATTAAGAGATCATGATCTCCCTTTGATTTTTAAGTACTCATAATGTTTGTTTGAGGTATAAGAACACAGAACACTTAAAACTGTCCAGTTTTTATGAAACTTCAAAGTTCTCTTTGATTTTGATTTTAATTAGTTTCTGGGTGTGTAAAATTATTTTTTTCAAATTTTTAAGGCCTTAGGAGATTTATAGTATTTTTGCTTTGATTTTTAAGTCATTACATTGGTTGTTTAAGCATTATTTTACAGGTCATACCAAAACTGTCTAGGTTTGACAACTTTAGATTTGTTCTTGATTTAATCCAATTGTTTGATGCCTTAAAATTATGTTTGCTACTGAAATTTATTATTAACATATAGATTGAGTTTGCAATAGGTTTATAGCAATTATTTTGCATCATTTGAATGATTAAATTTGTATATATATATGCTGAAACATATAGAGTGCTTGTTTTGACAGCTATGTGCATATTAATTAAATCAAATTTTTTGTGGATTTAATTGTTTTTTGTTGCTTAAATTTGATTTTTATAATATGTGAATGTGTTAGGAGGCTTGTTATAACTTTTGATTTCCTCTAGAATTTGCATAATTGAATTTATTGGATGAGCTTTAAAGAAACACCATAAAAGGTGTGCTTTGGTTACAAAATTGAGGGAATAATTTTATATTAATTGTTGTTATGTTATTGGCTACTATTTTCCATTCAAAATAGAGTTAATAGGTTTCTCTTCACATAGGATAAAGAACATTTGAATTAAGTTAATCCTTGTAGGTTAATTTGATTGGATTAGGCCTTAGTTGTGCATTGACATTCCATATTACATTTGTTGCATTTGAGCCATTTGGCTTGTATTGATTTTGATCAAGGTTGTCATAAGTTATATAAGTTTGGTTTAAAACTCAATGGAGCTTGGATTAGGAGCTGTCCTTATAGGACAAAAATTATAAACTTTGGTTGTATTACAAAGGCTCCTATTTACTGTAAAAGATTATTGTATCTGGTTACTCTTCACCAGTTGGAAAGTAAGACTAATGGGTTCGTCTTGACCCTTAGAATTCAAGATTGTTGTTTAGGTTTTTCTTGACCTTAGAAAAAGATTTGATTGGGTTTCTCTTGACCCTTGTAATCAAGATTGGAAAGGTTCCTCTTGGCCTTTAACTAAGATTGTTGTAAAGGGTTCCTCTTGGCAATATAATCAAGATTGTTGTAAGGGTTACTCTTTGCCCAATTAAATTAAGATTAGTTGTTGATGAATTTCCAATAAGTAGTTAGAGAGGGGACATAGTCTTTCTTTGGGGTAGGCTAACCTCTTTAAATCTCAGTGTTTATCTCTTCCCTTATCTTGTTATATTTATGCATTTGTGTTTGCTTAATTATTGATTGAATTTATTTAATATTGGCATAATGTTTAGCATTCCATTTAAGTTGAATTTTGGTTAGAGATTAAATTTTATTAAAATTGGCTTAAGGTGTTTAAAGTTTTTTAATTTGTCAAGAAATTTTTAAACACCCAATTCCTCCCCCTTGGGTGTCATAGGGCTTACAGACAACATATGCCTAACGTTTGTGGCATTGCATGGGAGAGCATACATGTGCCACACATGCCCCCACGCATCTTGAAATACATGGGAGCGTGTATGTTTAATGTATGTGTCATGGGGTTCCATATGCATTTATGTCACCTTAACATCATCACAACAAGTTAAAAAAAAACTCTAATTCTAAATTTTTTTGATAATAATCCCTTAAGTTATTTTAGATCATATTTTGATCTTATAGATATATAATTGAATTTTTAAATTTTAAATTTTAATTAAATATTTAATAAAATTAGTAATAATTAATGTTTGATTCTAAAAAAGTTTTAGCTCAAGTTAAAAGAGTCATAACTAATTGAATTTTACTGCAATTATTTGAACTAAGAGAAGTAAATGTTATGTTATTATCTCATATGGTTATCCATCGTTGTTTATTGCATGATTCACTTACTTGGATCTTTCTATTATGAATTCTAAACATAAGGATCTTAATGATGTATTTCATCATTGTTTTATGACAATATGCATATGCATATGAGATTTGTATCATGTAATGATAATTTATCACATAATTATGCCCTAAATGTGATGATACTTGTGTTAGAGAAGTGGTTTTAAGGACAACGAGATTAGAGCCACCACAATGGCCTTTCAAGTTGGTATAAGAACCATTTTTGCTTACATGTTAGGGCATCATAAAATCAATATGGAACAAACCCATATCATTTCCCCATACTTCAACATTTTCTTGTCCTTAACAAATCAATCCATCATCAATTTCAAAATAACATATAATCATAGGAAAAATAATTTCAATTTATTAAGAAATACTATTAAAGGGGATTCCTTAATCCTTTAATCAATATAACCAATTAAGAGGTTGTAAGATTAATTAGTCAAATCATGTTACAAATGAAATTACACCACTTCATGCTTCTTCCAATTTAAATTAAGTCACAAGATCCAATTCTAAATGTATAATGAGACTAGACAATAAAAGGGTATCATCATTTTAAACAAATTCACATCTTTTACCAATTAATCACTAAAATATAAACAAAATGTGAGCTTGGCTTGGTTGATAGGTTATTCAATCTTTTAACATAAAGATGAATATTTTGTCATGAATATCATTAGTTACTCAATTAAATCACTTCACTTTAATTGGACGCTAAAACCACTATTAAATTTCAACCAATTCATTCGAAGCCAGTGGAGTGAATGAAAATATGCTCACTTTTTACTTTTTTCAAGCATAATTTTTTCTTTTTTTCTTTTCTTTCTCATTTTGCATTTTCATTTTCATTTTAAATAAGATAATGAAAATATTTAAAAGATGCACTAATTTGCTTAGAAATATTCATCTTAGAGAGGTAATAACATCATGAACACAAGGCATTAATTACAAAAAAATCATGAAGCAATTTAAAATGAATTTGATAATTAATTTTCATAATCAAAACCATAACAACTTAATTTGTCAAACGAATCCAAATCAAAAGGAAAATTGTTCAATAATATCAATCAAATTCAAAAATATTTTCAAAAAATTATAGGTTATTTTGAAAAATATGATAAAATGAAGTACTATCAAACAAGTAAAGCCAGTGTGAAATCATGAATTCCCTCCCCCAAAGTTAAAGTATAACATTATCTACAATGTTCATAAAAGTTATAAGAAAAACTTAATATGTGAGATAAGGAACAGAAAGCACCTAGATGTTAATATCACTTTATGATACATTGAATTGAACACTGAAATGAGGTCGGTCATTTGATTCCAACAAACTAGAAAGAATAAATAAAACATGAAAGTACAAGCATAATATACAGAGAAGGTGCTCCATATATAGATATATGTTGTCAAGGTACCTAAAAGGGAGCTTATAAATTCAAAGCCAAAATACATTAGAGAAATATCCAAAAGGAATACATCAAAAGGAAGTATCTAGGGAGACAAAAGCATAAAAATCCATATCCATAAATAATGAACAAAAAGAGTATAAGCCTAACCCCATCTATTTAGGTGGTGCAAGAGAAGCTCTAACATAATCCCAAAAAACACCTGACTCTACACTATATCAATACGCTCTCAAACATTAGTGGCTTGGGTATGGATGGTGGCCAAAGTAGATTCGACCCTAAGCATATACTGCATTAGGAGAAGAAACGTAGGGTCATCAAAAGATTATGGGAATATAAATATGGGAGCATTAGTTGCAATTAGAGGACAACAGATGCTACTGGTGGCTTAAAAATAAGCCTCACCCATGCCTTCCTTAGGTGATGCTATACTCTTAAGTCCAGGAATGTAAGGATCCTCCACACCCTGTCCTCCCTAAAGATGTTTAAAAATGAGGTTATGCCACGCGCCATCTACTCATGCATACTGCTAAAACTTGGAAGATTGTGATGTGAGCAGTTCCTTTACAATTCTTTAAATTGCTCTTAAGCCTCATATAATGATTCTCCATCACCTTTTTGAAAATTTATGATCTCCTTGATAGTCCTTGTAGTCTTGGTAAGTGGGAAATATGTGGTTAGGAAGGCTTAAGATAGCTGCTCCTATGTAATGGCATATTCTGGGTTGAGGGAGATTAACCATGCCTTCGCTCTATCCTTCAATGTGAACTATAGCATCATTGGACATCCCATTGAACTAAAAAGTGTCACAAATCTCTAGGAAGTTCACCAAATGAGAATTGGGGTCTTCATTAGCCAACCCATAGAATTGCACATTGGATTGGAGTATGTTGTAAAGTGCCAGCTTGATCTCAAAATTATTCGCTTGTACAGAAAGCCGTTCAACTCCTTATAGACTAAAACTGAGTCTCATAAAGTCCATCAATGCCCTTTCATCACCTCCTTGTTCTTCTTCATCTACCATATTATTTTGGGTAGTGTCTTGGTGCTTTACTCTTTTTAACTCTCATTCATGGATTGTTATATATAACATCTCTTCTACACTTAGCTGGATAAACCTTCTAATGCTCCTTGTATTCATGCACCTGCAAATACCCAAGGAAAAATATCATAAACTCTTCAATCATAGTCACCTAAACTAAACAAAAAGTTAAACAAACAATCCTTAGCAATGGTGCGAAAAACATGTTCCTTGCAAAAATAAACTTGTTTTATGCTAAATAACACAAGTTTATAGATAGCTACTTATAGTAAAAGGAATATATCATCCCATAAGGATTGTAGTTAGTCACCGCTTAATTCAAGTTATACTTTGTTTAAGAAAAAAGTTTAAATGATAAAAATATTTAAAATAAACCAAGGATTTAAATTTAGACTAATGCTAGTTATATACACTGCTTTGTATATAATCAACAGTGCTATTGACTTAGAGATCTCTTAGTCTTGAGAAAAAAAAAAGCATGTTACTATACTTTTCTTGTTATCCAAGTTTAATGAATTTGCATGACGTTAATATGATAGGAAATATACTTGAATTAATTTATACTTATTGAATTTTCTTCAATTAGGCCTTCAACTTTATTATTTTCATATTAAGCTAATTCATTTTTGAGCTAACAACATAATCTAAACTATAGATAAAGATAAATGGTGAGATATCACAAAAAGTCCTTAACTCCTTGATGGTTATAATCCTGGCCATGATTTCCTCTGGAAAAAAAATCAAAGCTAGGGGATGTGGATCATGACTGTGATGCTGGTCGTGATCCTTTTAACTTCTACACTGCTCTCGGTTTTTTTGTGATATCTCTTCCGTCTTTCATTATTTTTCCCTAAAATTTGAGATGGAGCTTCCCAATAAGATATTCTTAATATCCAAATTACTTTCATATATTTTTGAGCTTGAAGGATGTATTCCATTACTCTTCAAAGTCCTATAAACATTTAAAAAAATATAGAAAACCACTAAGTAACATCTCATTCAAAGAATTTAATTGAATATGCACAATAATTACATGGATTTCCCTTTAAAACTCAACCTAATCATTAACAAATCATGCCTAAAATATGTATGAATTAAGAACTATCAATTTAAAGATAAATTGATGTGTTAGTTATTTCTTCAAACCTTCAGATGTGAGTCATGGTTTGTTTACTAAAATAACTGTTGAACCAAATTCTTACATTTGCTTTTATTCTTAACCCAAGTTCTTACAATTGCATCTATACTCACAGGTAAATGGAGGGAAGTTCAAGTACACCTGAAAATTCAATTAGTCAAGGCCGATATGATGATCCAGCCTGGGCTCATGCAAGGGCAGTTCCTGGTACGAG
>JAOXYD010027381.1:0-14307 GCA_028565735.1 Pinacopodium congolense | reverse complement strand
TCAAAACTAGGTGATTTTCTTTGAGGTTGGTTAGTTCTAAAGCCAGGTGGAGGTACTCTTTGAGGATTAGCTTGAATTTGTTGAGGTGGTTAAAGGTATTTTTTATTATTGGTCCATGAAAATTTAAGATGATTCCTCTAACTAGGATTGTAAGTGTTTGAAAAAGGATTACATCTTTACCTATCGAAATTACTAACAAATTGGGCTTGTTTAAGTTCTCGGGTAAAAGGACTTCCTTTTTTATACTCCAATGATGAATTGGAGGTACTACTACAGCTATCGCATTCAACTTTGTGAGAACTACTACTAACTCCACTCATTAGACTGCAAGAGCTTCTTGTTCAGTACTTCCATTTGAGCTGCAAAAGCTACCGTGTCATTAATTGCATGAATACCATGTGGCTTCCTTGGATGGAGCTCGGAATTACACTGAAAACTATTTGTATCCATATCCTCAATGAGATTGTAGGCTTCAGTTGCAGTCTTGAACATTAGATTATCTCTAGCCACAGTATTAATGGTACTACAAGTCAAAGGTGTCAATCTAGTATAAAAGATATTGACTTACTGCCACGTGTTAAATTCATGACTTAGACACTTTGCAAGCATCTCTCTAAACTATTCCCATGCCTTGTATAGACTTTCATTTTCATTCTACATGAATGAACTAATCTTAGTCTTCATCTTTGCTATCTTGGCAGATGAGAAAAATTTTAACAAGGAATAACTTCATTAATTCATTCCATATAGTAATGGAACTAGATTGAAGTGTTGATAACCAATCTTTCATCTTGTCTCTAATGGACAAAGGGAAAAGCTTAAGTCTAATTGCATCATCAAAAACCCCATTACTTTTAAAAAGATCACAAATATCAAGAAAATTTTGCAAATGTTCATTGAGATCATCTAAAGTTGAACCTCTAAATTGTGAGGACCTAACCATTGAAATGATACTATGTGGGATTTCAAAGTTATTAGCATTAACTTTGGGTTTCATAATGCTATCCACAGGTTTACCTCTATTCCCTAAAGCTAAGTCCATCATAGTTGGTTCACCATTTTTTACTTGAGTTCTTACAACTACACGTTCCTCATGGTCCATCTCCACAGGTCCTAATTCAGTATCATTCAATGTTCCTACTTCTAAAGGATCGGACGTGGTTGTGCGAATTTTTTTTTCTTTTTTAATGTGTGCTCGAGTTTTGGATCGAAGCCCACTGGCCCGAGATTGCATTCCCAAGTATGCATAAAAATTTTAATAAATTACTAAATTGAAACAAAATAATAAACAAGGAAAACAATAAAAGCACACCAATTAAAATAAATAGCAAAAAATGAAAAAACAAATTCAAAAAAATTATAAAAACAATTTGTACAAACCCTAAAGTAATTGACACTAATTTTCCTAATATTAAGGCCATAATCCTAGGCAAAGACAATAAAAACTTATTGCGTTAGTTAGGTGACTTAGAAAATTTTAACGATTTTTTTACTTTGAAAACCAATGAAATTTAGGCAAGTGCACCTATTGTAAAAGTAATAAAGTGGAGTAAATTTAAGACTCCAGATGTGGAACCTACAAGGAAAAAAGTCTAATTACTAGGTTGATTAGATTAAAATTATTTAGGAAAATCCAAACAATTTTATTAAAACCTTAAAATTAATAAACTAGCCCTAACTTGGCTTAAACACTTTAAAATATTAATTGCTTCTGAAAATTTTTGAAATTTCCAAATATGAAAATTAGCTAAGGATTATGTGATTTATGATTTTATTGAGATTTAAGCACATTTAAGGGATGGTTAGAGTTCCTTTATAAAATCAAAACAAAGTTATGGTTAAGACTTCGCCTTTTCTCCATTGAACCTTGTTTAAAGTTTGGTTATGCTTCAAATCAAGTAAATGGGCTTTAATTTCAAGAAGGTGAGTTCTGGAATTTTAATCTTATATCTCTAACTCTCACAAAACAAATCCAGATTTGGTTATTCAAAGATTAATTTGTGTTGCTTATTAATTTTTCTAACAAATTAAGATGATTTCTCAAGTTTAACTTGTCTTAAACTCTAATCCTAGGTGGCTAGCCCAAAATCAAAAATTTTAAACCTTCAATAAAAAAAAATGAGACCCTATAACATGTCTTTAAGCTCTACTTACTCATAAAAACACTAATCCTTAGCAATAAAACTATTTGGCCATACATTTTGATCAAAGCATACAAGATATACACTTTAAGCAATATGCCTTGATTGATCCAAAAATATAAGCTATAAAATAAAGCTTAGAGGTTACAAAAATATCTAAAAAAGACTTTTAGATGTGTCTTGAACTTCCAACTTGATTTTGGACTCCATAAAAGCTCTATTTCATCAAGATCTTGCTAAAAATCATAGGAAATTCATAGATATGAGTATAAGAACATGAGCATTGATTAATCTGAAAAACGCAACAAAACAAGTGATAATTTGAGTTAAGAAACCCCTTTGGATGATGCCTAGACTCATATAAGAGTCTTAACAACAAGTTCCAATGTCTATAAACTCAAAAAACAACATACAATACTTAAACAAAGTGTTTAAAGCCTATAAGCTACTAAGAGAAGACTTACAAAAGAACTTACTCAAAACCTAGAACAAATTTTACTCTTGAAATTGATCTTCTATCTTCAAACGTTTTTTATCAACTTGGTCTTCAAATGTTTCATACAAATTGCTTATCATCAAGACTCAATATATATATACTTAATCTTTACCATATACTTCAAGACTTCTTTCTTCAAACTTATCGCATCAAACACAACAAACTCCACAAAAACATTAGCAAAAAATCACTTTTTCATCATCAAAACAAAGGTAGAACCAACTCTTGGTTCAAAACTTATAAGTTAAAGATCAAGAAAGAAAAAAATGAATATGAATCTATAACAAACCTCTTTCTTCTCCCACACAAAATTTTCTTACTCATTTCTATCATAAATGAGAAATTATCGATGTAATCACCTTCATCTTCTTCATCATATTCATGTACCTCTTTCTTCTTCAACCTACTTCTTTTAAGTCCTAGATCTCTTCCTCTTCTTATGTCTTATTGTAAAGCCTGTTTCTTTCCTAACTCTCTTACGAAGTTTCACTTTGTTATTAACAATTGTTATTAACATAATTCTCATCTTCCTCATACATCTTTTTTTTTTCTCTTTTATAAAAATTCACTAACAATTTTACTATTTTGAAAAGAATCCTTGTTCATTTTTAATTAATCTTCCTTAACTCCTCCTCTTCTTCTTCTTCCTCTTCCTTGTCCCCTGTAACAAAAGCATTAAAACTCTCCTCTAATGCGTGTCCATCTATAGAAATTACTAACTCCTCATAATCACCATTAGATGTTTTTATTCATTTTCAACAATAAAGAAAGAAAAATTAAAAAAATGAAAAATATAATATAGAAAATAAAAAATAACAAAATGACTCTAGATTAATCATCACCAATATATCCCTAATATTAATAAGAAAGATCCCAAAAATGGTTCCAAAAACTTGTTGTGATATATTCCTAACCAAATTCTAATCTAATCCATTTCAAGACTAACACTAAGGCAAGTATACCTTATCAATAAGTAATATAGTAGATTCAAAGACTCTAAAGATCATTTCTACATGGATCTAGCATAATTACTAGGTCATTTACCATGTTATTATCTAAAAAATACCAAATTAAAGTGATAAAATTAAGTTAAATTAACTAAATTATCAACTAATATAATAGATTCACAAGTAGAAATTAAGGTTAACAATATAAAAGCCTAGCTAAGGATTCGTGTTTCAATGGATTAACTAAGTTTGTAGAAAATCTGAATGACTAGGTATAAGGTATCTCCTCTAACTCGAGAAAAATTATGATTAAGTAAATGCCTTTAGTCTATTAATTCTACTACATTGTTCAGTCATTCAATGAACTTAGACTAATGGGCATAAAGAATAGGAAGTTCAAATCTAAAATCCTCTTCTAGATTTATAATCCTTACAATTCCTCAAAGTTTGGTTATTCATTGTGTTTTGGATCCCTAATTACCTAAGAATATATTCTGAATGACTAGTCTAAAATAAATAATGAAGCACTTAAATAAATATAGATATTCACATAATTAATACAATTAAAATACAGTTAATCCATCTACTTATCTTGCCTTAGCTATTAAAGACTTTATCCACACATGGTTCATCAAATATAAAGATTTAATCAAAAATCACAAAATTATTAATGAAAACAATCAAATAGTAGTTATCCCAACTATCACTCAACTCCAAATCTTGTTAAGTCTACTCTTTAACGCTTAAATTTTCCACTTTGTATCTCTAATACAAAAATGGAGAGAAAACTAACAAAGAAAACTAAAATCTATCTAAAAGGCTCTAAACAAGCTACTAAATTCTCTAATTGTCTACCCTATATATAGCTATAAGGTAAACTATCATATTTGCCTTTAAAATATCTCTTTAGTCATATTTCAAAAAAACGTAACACCCCTTAAAGTTAGGGAGCAATAGAGTCATTCTAAGGTAATGTTGATACACTATCTGTAATTTGATACACAAAAGAAGTTTGTATATTCTACAATGGCGTCATTCTAAACAAACGTTTATTTTCTAACTTTAACTTGCAATATAATGGCATTTCACCTTAAGATCAACAACATTGTTCTTTAGTGACAATAGTTTTTTGTCTTCATTTATGAAATCAATATTACTTTATAGAGACAACAATAATATTGTTATAAACCCAAGTTGATATTTTGTTAAAATTGTTTAAATATTGTCTTTTCTACACTAATCACCTCAATTAAGTGTGAACTTGCATTTTAACCAAAAATATGCATAAGATTAGTTTTTCATAAACTTTTTTACATTTTAACACATGTAAGTTATCCTAAAATATATCCCCATATTTTCAAACACTTCTTTAACACATACATGCACACACATCAAAATTATTCCCCCAATAAATTTTATGTATCAAGAAAATCATTTTAAAACATTCTTTACTCAATTTTTCTCGATTATATAACTTATATGCATAAAAACTAAGTATGAATGGAGTATGCATGATTTGAACCCACTAAATACCTTTAACTAAGGTAAGATTCTAATAACAATTACAAGATAAAATGTATTAAATGTTATCTTAGCCTTGAGTTTAAGCCTTTTACCTTTATTCTTCATAAGCTCCAATGCTCTAAATTATATCTCTTAAACAATTATGCTTTAGATTTATTCTTCAAAAACATTAAACATAAAAAACTTATTAATAGTTTTTTTTCATTATCAAAATATAGGTTATTCAATCTCTTAGAATAAAGTATGGAGACACTTGAAAATATGGTTATTTATTAGGTAACAACTATCTTAAAGATTATATATGTGATCCATTGAGATGAGATCTCCAAAGTATCTCATATAAAAATTGTTACGTTTTTATATTACTGATGACTTATCCACTTACTTGATAGTCATTGGATATAACATGAATTATATGAAAACAGTTAAGTGATTAATATAGGATTCATTACCTTAAAATGATTAGGGAGATTGTTCCATTATTTTCAATTAGTATTGATTTAAAAAATACTTAACTAAAGTGGAATGACTCTTTAAAAACAGTTCTTAAATGTCATTAAGACAATATCAGCAAAAACAAGGTTTATTACAGGGCAGCTTATGATGTTCATATCAATCCATTATATATCTTTCTATCTAGCATTAGGTAGACCCCATACAATAACTATCCTAGCTTTACCATATTTTTTGTTTCATTTTTGTTAACTCTCTATGATACCTAAAAGAGGAGTGAATTAGGTGTTAAAAATTCTTCTAAGCTATACAACTTAATCTTTTACCAATTTATGTAAATGTGAAAGTCAAACAACAATTCTAATTTATCTAATTGAATAATAATAATAAATTAATCAATAAAAATAAATGCATAAAAGTAAAAGAGTAAGGAAGAGGGATCTAAACGATTTATTTTGGTTTAGAGCTGTTCACTTACACCTACATCTAGTCCCCAACATCATTGTTAAGATTTTTTACTATTGCAACCAAAATAAATATAATGTTAGTAATACAATCCTTTTCCAAGGCTTAAGGATAACCTTTCACTCTCTCTTTCAAGGCTAAGAAATATTCTATTACTCCTTTTCTAAGGCTAAAGAATAACTTCTTAACACATTTCTTTCTTAAGGCTCAAGAATAACCTTTATAAGAGATTACTCATAATTTCTACCCTTCTCACAAGCACACTTCACAAAATAGTCACTCTTAACTCACCAAGGTGTATAAAGGCTCACACAATGCTTTTGTATGAAAATTACACACAAAGTTCACTCAAAAACTCAACTTTATATATAAACTCACAAGCAATACTCAACAATACTTAATGTTGATGTATGAAAGCTTTTTATCTTTCTTTTTTGTCAAAACTACAAAACAACACCTATTTACACTCATTTCAAGGCCTTATAGCCGTTACCCAATGTTCTTTAACATCAATTTATTTATCCATTACAAAATTAGCCATTGTCCAACGTTCTGTTGAAGATTTTGCAAAACTATCTAACTTGTTTTACGCTCAAAACCGTAAGTATATGGGTCATAACTTGTAGTAAAGAACGGATATCAATCCCATAAGGATTAAGTTTAGTCCATACTTAACTTATGTTTTACTTTGTTTAAGAAACAATTTCAAATGTTAATAAACTGGAAAATAAAATAAAATTTACTAAACTAACAATAAAAAACCAATTGAGATGAAGTGCATGAATTTAATAACCAAAGCTTAAGATTAGGAGTTACTCTATCCCTATCTGTTCCCTTTTGCATTCTTGATTCAATTATGCTTGACCCAAGACTTTCTAATTATTAATTACCCTATGTCATGGTGAAATTAACTATCCCTAGTTAAATAGATTTGGATTAATTATGTTATCTCTAGGCTTACTAACTTTTTTACAAGCGTCCAACTAGATATTAAGCAATCTTATAGATAATATCAACATATAGTCAAGATCTCTCTTTAACTACTTGCAAAAACCTGAATATGTATAAGTCTATTGGAAGCCAACTCTCGTTGCACTACCCAATACAAATACCTAGCTCACCCTCTTATTCTATTGCAAGATTTAAGCTCAATACATATCATAAACATCCATTCATTGAATTAAAAAGTAAGAGTTCCACAAAATAGTTCAAGAACAACTCCTATAAAGTGTTTATCTATTCATAATTACAAAAAATCCACCAACACCCATGTTTTCCATAATAAAAAGTAATAAACAAAAGAATAAAATAAACTAGATGAATATTTAAAGGTCTTCTCTTCACTTCAAAAAAGTTGAAAAATTAGGTGTTGTGTTGTCTTCTTCTTTCCTAAGGAAGACTGTATTTTCTTCTTTTGAAAACCACAAAAAACCTCTTCATTCCTCTTTTTTGATGTTTTCTAATCAATGTTGGAGGATCCTAGGGTTTTGAGCCCTTATATATGTCCAAAGGAGGGTCCCCTAACTTAAAAATCTGATGTTTGACCTATCCAATAGTCAGCCCCAATGTCACCTTTATGGCCTATCACGATCGTGACAAAGAGTGGTCATAATGACCTACCGCGATCGTGACCTGGTTCTGTAGCTTTGAACACACACTACTTTTTTGGCCATAACTCCCTTTCCAGACCTCCGATTGACTTGAAATTTGAACTAGAGACTCCTAACATCTTGATCTTCCTTTCCACCAATTTTCATGACCATCTAAGCTCTAAATTTTATCAAGTAAGCCATCAATGTCACCTACAAAATATATAAGTATGATATCTTGTTTCCTACAAAATGAACCAATAAAGTAACCATTTCCCCAAATAAACTCAAAAACCACCCTCAAACACTAAATAAGATAAAGAAACAATCAAACACTTCAAAGATCATGAAAAATGCAAAGGATGCAAAAGATCAAATAAACTAAGGCTAAAAAACATAAAGAAACACTTAAAACACCTAAAAATAACCTAGAAACATAACCTAAAAGAACACTTATCAACTTCCCCACAATTAAACCTTTTCTTGTCCTCAAGCAAAATCAAACACAACCAATCCATCCTATCAATTCATCTTTACAAGGATTAATAGCATGCAATCTTCCAAACTTCGGCCGACTCAAATGTCAAGATACTACACACATTTTAACTAGTTTTCATCGGTATACATAAACAAACTAAACTTATGGCACTGTCGATTAAAGGCAAGCATAGAATTAAAATGGATCTTCCTCACAGAATTCACAACTCAAGTGTTTAAAGGTTAATGTTTCACTTAAAACTCTTTATAGGAAAGCACACTACCATAGGCTTGCAAATACACTAATTCTTCTCAACAGTGATTACATGCAAAAATAGATCAAAAGGACTTTGCTAAAAGTTATAATGGGGCTAAGATTAAGGTAGATCAAAAAGGGTATAAAGGATTCTTCATAAGCATTCATAAAGTACTAAATGCATAAAAGGGATAACAAAATAAACTTCTGAGATATGCACAAGGATATAACTATTACTACTCTACACTTACTATTACCAATACATGTTATTCCTTTTCCTTTCTTTTTCTTTTTTATCTCTTTTTTTTATTTTTGAACAATGATAAAGAAAAAATGAAAAAAACCAATAGCTATATGCAATGTTCTCTATGGGTAGAAGTACTAAAAATTGCTTAAGCATCTCGAAAAAATATGTAGCTAAAAATTCCAAACTAATGCTTCACTTAACACTCTATCAAACTTGTGATTGTGTAAGCTAATGGGGTTTAAGGGTTTAAAAATAAGGTGTTTTCTTCAATAAACAAAAAGGTCAAAGGCTTAAAGGGATTTTCAAGGGACAATGACATAAGTTGGTCATTTAAGATAAAGGTTAAAAGAAAGAGGGCCTTGATCACTTCTATTCAGCATGTATCGAGTATATTCAAATTGGTTCAAAGCAAGTTCTAGAGCTAACCACCTATGAGAGTATCACACACACAAAGAATGAAATGACTTTGGAATAGAGTCATATAGGCTCAACTCCTCTCTTAGGCTCAATTGAAGATCCATCATGTTTCTATAAATCACCTAATCACTTCAATACCAATTTCTGGGTAAGCCTATGTAACCAACTACTAAGTCAATCCATATGATTCACCTTCTATCTAAGTGGCCTAATTCAACTTCAAGCATGTGTCTCAATCCCATTATGATTACTATGATAGAATTTTATAGCAACACATCATTTCAAAGGTTCAAACACATGGGAAATGACATGTAGACATAAAAAACTAGTACTAAAAACATGTCATAAATCCTAAATGACATGCAAAAATGCAATGCAAACACAAACACTAATCTCCACAAGCATAACATGAAACAATTAGTTACCTCCCCACACTAGAAGGACACATTGTCCTCAATGTGTGAACAGGCTCACCAAAAAAAATAACAATAATAAAATCACAAAGCAAACAAATTCACATAGCAACAAAGCACAGGAAAAAATAAACAAAAGAAACAGATAAAAAGTAACAAGAGGGAGTAAGAGAGCTTATGGAGAGGGAGGGGGCGATGGTGTTGGTAAGGAGACTTAGAGTCCTTGCATTGCCCAAGACTTGTGGAACTTCCTTTCGACATAGCGCTGACACTGGATCACCATTTTCATTTGCTCATTCAGTGTGGCCAACTACTGCTAGGTTTAATTATTTTGGCCCTCGAGGAGATTACACTCCTTCTTCCATCCCACTTCATTCTAATCTTCACTTGAATCATCATCATACTGAGGGGCATCCTTAGGGCTTAAGGGTTCACCAGAAAACCTGTGTTTGATTATAGTGCGAGCCTGAGGATCTCGGAGCTCCATATTACTGTGCCACAGTATCTTCGAGCAACATAAATCAGGGAGATCAAAGTACTCACAAGAGATAGGAGTTAGACCAGTAGTATCAATATTGAAATGTTGTGCTAAAGCTATGGCTAAATACCCTATGCCTAAATAATTTTCCCTTCTTGGTCACTGACTGCATCAAAGCTTGAAAAAAATATAAGGGCATACGCAACTTGACCATTTCATCCATACACCACAATAAAAATAATTCCCTAGCTGAGCATTTATTACTTTGAGTCTTTAAGAAAATAGCATAGCAAATAAATTTATATAGTAACAAACATTCGCGGTTAAGAATATTGGCATTTGAAGCATTTTGTGGTTTGAACTTAGGTAGCTCAGTCAAAAAGTGTCAATAAATATTAATGGAAAAATATTAAGAGGGCATATTCTACGTGGCCTTTACGAAAACCAAAAATCAAGTTCAAAACTTTCTCATATAACTTATGAGCCTAACCCTACAACCTAAACCAAAAATCAGTTGAAGTTGGTATTTCGAAACGTAGGGTGGTAAAGATCTCAAGCGTCAACTCAGTGACAATATGATAATCCATTTGAATAAATTGTGTCCAACCACCTTTAGTACACAATCGCAATAATTTCTCCTTAAGCCTACTTCTACTAAAAGATTAAAATTGAAATAGCGAGGTGTAAGAATGGTTCTATTCTTTAGAATATTGTACCTATTACCTTCATCTTAGGGGAAAACGGGGAAAGGGGCCTAAAATCTGCAAAAATATCCCTTGCATTGCAGCCTTCCACTTCGATTTGTATAGGTCGAATGGATTTCCGACAAAGAGTCTTGATTCTTGGAAGCATGACATGCAAATACCTAAAAAATACACAAAGATGGTGAGAAAAGCCAAAATAAAAGCGACATAGCCACATTAGAGAGAGAGAGAGACGTGAATGGGAGATGAAAGAGGAGAAAACTATAGAAAAGAGGAGAAACATGAAGAAAACTACAGAAATTTAAAGATTTTAGGAAGAAACCAACAAGAACTCACTAGATTTGAAGAAATCTTATCTAAAAAAAGGAGGAAAAGGGGTTGGTAGCATCGGACTTAAAGAGAGAGGGAGGAGAGAAAGAAAGAAAGGAAAAAGAAGATAGTAGATATGGTTTTTGGAGATTTAAAAGTCGCGTCAAACAGATCATTTTTCATAGTCCCTTGTCACCCTCATGTTAGGCCATGATGGTGACAGGGAACACCCCCAAATCACTTCTAAATTACAAAAATTAAGTGTCCAAACACCTCAATCTCAATTAAAACTTCCAAATTCAATTTCAAACAACAAAATCTGTCTAAAAACATCAATCAAAATCAAGAACTCAAGCATTAAACAAAAGAAAAGAGAATATTAAAGCAAGTAACAACTTCAAAACCAAGAACCAACACTTGAAACATCTTAAAAACTACACAAAACACACTTCATTTAAGGTCATAAGATTGATCAAACTTTAATGCAATTAATTTAGGTTAAAAGAAAGGTAAGAAACTACTTCCCTTTCATATGAAAGAACTTCTCCAAGGTAAAGCTTGCACCTATTTCCATTGACTTCGAATGTTTCACCTTTGGTGTTCTCCAATTCTAATGCTCCATGATTAAACAATTGAATGACCTTGAAAGGTTCACTCCATCTTGACATCAACTTTCCAAGAAATAATCTAAGTCTTGAATTGAATAAAATCCCCAAATCTCCACTCTTGAATTCTCTCTTCTTAATGTGAGCATCATGCCATTTTTTACCCTTTCCTTGTACAATTTATCACTTTCATAAGCATCAAATCTGACCTCTTCTAATTCATCAAGTTATAGCAATCTTTTCTCACTTGCAAGCCTCCAATCCATATTCAACTTCCAAATTGTCCAATAGGCTCTATGCTTTAACTCCAAAGGTAAATGGCAAGCCTTGCCATACACAAGTCTATAAAGAGTAGTACCTATAAGAGTCTTGAAAGCTGTTCTATACGCCCAAAGATTATTATCTAACTTCAAAGCCCAATTTTTCCTTGAGGTGTTCACTAACTTCTCCAAATTCTTCTTCAATTCTCTATTCACTGATTCCACTTGGCCACTTGTTTATGGATGATAGGGAGTCACTACTCAATGATGCACATTCTATCTTTTTAATAGAGCTTTAAAAGGCTTATTGTAAAAGTGACTCCCTTTATCACTAATGATCGCTTTAGGCACTCCAAATCTAATAAAGATCTTCTTAATGAATCTTTACACCACCTTGTCATCATTGGTTGGAGTAGCTATGACTTCAACCCAGTTGGAAACGTAATCAACTCCAAAGAAGATATATGAGTTACCTAAAGAAGATGGGAAGGATCTCATGAAATCAAAACTCCACACATCAAATATCTCCACCTCTAGGATATTAGAAAGTGGCATATTATCCCTCTTCAAAATATTTTCCACTCTTTGGAACCTATCACACTTCAACACAAGGTCTCGAGCATCCTTAAACAAGATGGGCCAATAGAATCCACATTCTAAAATGCGAGCAGCCATCTTGTTGGCTCCATAATGTCCTGCATACGCTGAACTATGTCAATGGATCAAAACTTCAAGAAATTCATCATTAGGGATACATCTGCAAATCAAATTGTTAGCACATACTTTATATAACATAAGTTCATCCTAAATATATCGAGAGCATTGGAATAGGAAACACTTCCTTTGTTGATAAGAGAGATTAGGGGGGGGGAGAATGCCACCTGAGAAATAATTGGCAATATCAACAAACCAAGGAAGAAAAGGATTCTTTACGATCATTAATGCTTCATCAAGAAAGCTCTCTTCAATTATCTCCTCTTCTTCTTGGTGCCCTGCTTCAAGTCTCGAAAGGTGGTCCACTACAATATTTCCTGCTCATTTTTTGTCTTTGATCTCAAGGTTGAACTCTTGGAGTAAAAGTACCCACTGAATGAGCCTAGCCTTGGTATCCTTCTTTGCAAAGAGATATCAAAACGTTGCATCGTCAGTAAAAACAATAGCATGTAAGTCTAAAAGATAAGACAGAATTTCTCATATGCAAATACCACAATAAGCAACTCCTTTTCTATTGTAGTGTAATTCAGTTGCACTCCCATCAAGGTCTTGCTTACATAGTAGATATCATGCAACCTCTTATCCTTCCATTGTCCAAGCATACAACCGATGACATGGTCGCTTGTATCACATATAATCCTAAAGGGAAGCAACCAATCTAGTGACATCAAAATAGATGCTATTGTGAGTTCATTCTTCAGCCTGTTAAAAGAATTCAAAAAATCATGATCAAACACAAAAGGCATATCTTTAACTAATAGATGAGTCAAAGGTCTAGTTATAAGACAAAAATCCTTGATGAACCATCTATAGGACCCTGCATAACCAAGAAAAGCCTAGATGCCTTTGATGTTAGTAGGATATGGAAGCTTTTCAATCACTTATGTCTTGGCTCTATCTACGTCTATATCTTTTTGTGAGATCTTATGGCCTAATATAATGCCCTCTTAGACTATAAAGTGACACTTATCCCAATTCAAGATTAGATGACACTCCTCATATCTTTGAAGTTCTCTGTCTAAATTGAGCAAGTAATGACGAAAAGAATCTCCAAAGATAGAGAAGGCATCTATAAATACCTCCATGAAGTTCTCATTCATGTCTAAGAAAATAGCTATCATGCACCTTTGTAATGTGGCATGTGCATTACATAGACCAAAGGGCATCCTCCTGTAAGCAAAAGTCCCATAAAGACACATGAAAGTGGTCTTCTCTTAATCTTATAGGTAAATATACACTTGATTTTATCCTGAATATTCATCAAGAAAATAATAAAAAGCATGGTCGACCACCATCTTAATCATTTGATCCATAAAAGGTAAGGGAAAATGGTCTTTTTTGGTGGTCAAATTGAGTTTCCTATAGTCAATACACACTCTTTAACCTGTGACAACCCTCATTGAAATCTTCTCACCTTTTTTATTTTCCATCACTGTCATGCCACCCTTCTTAGGCACACACTGCACTGGATTCACCCACTCACTGTGTAAAATGGGGTAAATAATCCTCGCATTTAAAAGCTTTATCAATTCCTTCTTTATAATCTCTTACATGTTTTCGACATCTTGTGTGCCTATTTTTATCTGAAGATATTGTTTAGATGGCACCCAAGCGTAAGAGGTTGGCTTTCAATCCAGTCCGATTTACCAGTCAAGAGAACTTTGACTAGTTTGAAGAGCATCGGGGCAACGAGTTTATTGTGGAGCGGCCTCTTCATCCCGATCTTGAGGCGATATTTGACATATCGAGAGCCTTCCGCACATTTGGATGGGAGGCAGTGGTGACCTTGGCCGGTCCCTTCTATCCCGAGCT
>JAOXYD010027371.1:0-14307 GCA_028565735.1 Pinacopodium congolense | reverse complement strand
TACTAGAATTTTTATTTAGAAAGTTAGATTAAGTTTTGATTAATTAAGTTTTAAGTTAATTTAATAATAGCTTAAGTAATGCATGTTTGCGTTAATTTAAAAGTCAATTTGTGTTTTTCCTTTATTGTTTTTAATTTTTCAGCTTTTTTTCTTATAATTAATTATGTTTAGTGTTCAATTAATTTTTGTTTTTCTTAATTTATTTATATTTAGCTCGTTTAGTTTGGAGTTGGAAGATATTAATAGGATTTTGGCTTAATAATTGTGATAATTGATTATGAATTGATTAAGCATTGTGATTTAGGTAAAAATTGAATTGGAATTCTGCATAAATTACATAAATTAAAGATTAATTCTTAGGATTGGCTGTCTTAAGCTTAATTTCTAAATCTATTTGTTAGGGATGAACTTGTGATATGCAATAGTGCTAGTGATTTCCATAAGTAACAATAGGCTAATTGAATTTGTCAGTGAACTTAATCAACTTATCTTAGAATTCTAATTCTCTAAGTTACGCAATCCGAGCTTGTGAGAATGTGCTTTAGGCTAGTCATTCCTTAGTTGTTAATGCTATCGTATCATTAAATCTAAAGAGCTTATTACAGGTTGCCTCGTGATTAGGGATAGATTTTTTATCGTATAGGACCTATCTAAAAATGGTGAAACTGAAGGTTTGAGAGCCTATTTGAACCTATAGGCTAGCATCTTAGACCAATCGCAAGTTATCTATTTCGAGGATCAATTATAAGTCTAGAATTCATGATCTATCTTCCACCTATCTTTCACATTTCTTGTTTGTTTCTTCTTTATTTGTCCCTGTTTCGTCAATTATCTTTAGAATTTAGTTTTGATGTCTTTACTTCCAAAGGTTTTGTTTTCTTTTTAGTAACATTAGAGATAGCATTTCACTCTAGCTCTGTGTGGGATCGAACCTGACTGGCCCTAACTACTTAGTTAGGTAGGTTAGGTAATTTTATTATTTGGTAGCTTACGATGAGACCACCAAATTTTTGAAATTGCATGTGAAAACTTGGCAAATTTCAATCATATCACAAGTGCACTTTTTCAGTAAGTAATACAACAGATACGAGTCAAAGGATCATTCCTATGGGAATCTTCTATAACTATTATGTCAAAAAGGCATATGATTTTCTAGAGAAATCTAAATAAAAATGATGGAATAAATTAATTAACTAAATTACATAACTAAAGTAATCAAATATTCAATCTAAACATAAGTACTAAGTTAAATGTTCTACCAATCTTAAGATCTATCTAAGGTTTCGGAGTTCAGTGGATTAATTAAGTCTAGAGAATCACTGTGTTGAATAGATCTAGGGTGTCTTTACAAAAAATTTAGAGCCATGGTTATGATAAATCTTATCTCTCTTAATATTAATTCATTTTCTGATAATTTAAAAAATTAGATTATAAGCATTAAGTTCTAAAAGTTTAAACCAAAAAAGCCTTTTTAGATTGGAGGCCGCCATAAATAATTAAAGCATGATTGTTCATCAACTTAGCTATGTTGTTTAATTAAAATTTCCATTAATTATAACCAATCTCTTAAATCCTTAATCACTAACAATCTACCCTAGGTGCTTAATCTAAGATAGATAATTAAGCATTAAATTAAAAATAAATCATTTAGCATAGAACAAGACTAATGAAGAAATAATTAATCCATCAACTAACTTAGCCTTAGCTAATAGAAGCTTAGCCACAAATTTTTATCAGTTAACATAAAAATATGATTAATAAACATATTCCCATTGGTGGAAAAAAAGTTAGAACACAAAAGAGTAAAATTTTAAATAATACAATTGAATATCTCTATCCCCATTAATTTTTTTCTTCTAATTTATCCAAATTTACTTTAGGAACACTTAAAACCTAAAACTTAATGTCTCTATTGAAATTAGAGAGAAAACTACTTTAAAATTATTGAAAATTACTCTAAAATTACTCTAACTTCATATACAGAAACAATCGAAAACTAAACCTAAAAAAAAACCCAAACTAGGCCATGTGAGAGAACTCTCTAACATCTCACATCTTCCATATGGCTCTCCCTACCTTTCCCCTTTTCTTTCTTGTTTTTAGCTTTCTTTTTTCAGGGTTAGATGTTGGCCACTAAGGCTTTGGAACCCTAAAATATGTTTAAAGGTAGTTTAGTCCATTTTTCCTGTAAAAATACTCTTTAAATCACACTATTTAGGAGTAAAAGGGCACGTGAATATGAGGATAAACGATCCTGTTTTATAGAGCTATTTGTATTTTGTATTTAATTTGACAATAAATGATATATAAGAACGACAACGACATCATTTTGTAGCCAAGGTTAATACACTAACTTCAAACTAGAATAACAATCTTCATAGGAATATAAAAATATCCATTCAAGATAGTTTCTTTGCTTATGCCAAATGTGTCAAATTTCATTCTTTTTAACACTTTACTCCTCAATTTGGCTTCAATTTGCAAATTAAATAAAATATCTCTTAAATAGGACAAGTTCATAGACTAATAAGGGTAAAAACACAAGCAAATATGATTTAAAAACCTATATAAAACACTCCCATCATTGTCACGAATGGATATAACATTGTTGCTCCATTGTTGGTGTAAGTCCTATGGCACCCAAGAGGGGGGTGAATTGGGTATTAAAAAAAACTTTTTGCAAATTCAAAACTAACAACCTAAAACAATTGCAAAACCAAACAACAAAGTAAATGCAATAAGAGAGATAGAGAAAGACACAAGATTTTTTAAGGAAGTTCAGCTACCCCAAAGATAGGCTACGTCTCCCTTCCAACTACTTGTTGGATGATTCTATACTAATCAATCAAACAAATACAATCTTTTTCAAGGTAAAGAGTAACCTTTACAATCTTACTTTCCAAGGGTGAAGAGTAACCCAACAACCACAAATCATCAAAAGATTCAATTCCCCTAAATTAAAGTAACTAAATACATTTTGAAAAATGTTTCACTTAATGCATAATTAAACTAAGGGCTTTAGCTTTCAATAAATGATATGAATGAATGACAACAATCTTGAAAGCCTAAACAAACTTATTATGGCAGAAATCAAACATAAAAACGTGCATATGTTCAAGCAATATGATTAATATAGGCTAATCACTAAATCTGGACAGTTTAAGCATTCTATGAATATTCAGCTCAAAACTCAAAGATAAGTGCTTAAAAATCAATCAAAAAATACTAGAGCACTCTTAACACCTTATGTGAACTAGACACAACAAATATATGCACCCAGAACTGATTTATATGATGAAAATTGTGATCAAATGAAGAGCATAAAAAATTGGACAGTTTTGATGTATAAGTGAACTAATGAACACAAATGATCAAATATTTAACCACAAATTCTAAAGTAAGTGTAATATGATTCCTAAGAACTTAAACAAACATAAAACAATAATAGTAAGCACAAAACAATAGATTAACCAGGTTGAAATCGGATTCAAACTTGAAACAGTGAAAATATAAGCTATCTTAAAGTATATGATAGTTCTAGCTTGATGATAGCATAAACAGGTCTCAAAAATTCAAAACAAGGTTCAATCACAAACTAGAGACCTTAAACAGACTGAAAACTTCAATACCACGATTTTAGAAACATGTTAGGACCTAAAATTGAGATTCAAGCCAGAACAGTCTCAATAGAGACAATTTTTATATATGAATGAGTTTTAGCTTTATTCTATTGAAATAGCAGTTCTAAAATGTAAAAGATGGATCGATTAAGCTCCTAGACACTCAATTAAGATATTAAACACAAATATTCACACTTAAAAATACAGATTGACAACAAAAGATTGAATAAGAATAAGTGCATTGAAAGAGTGTATAGTTTGAGGCTTTTGACGAATTTAGACGATTTAATCTGTTTTTTTAGAGTGTCTTGAGTATTGTAATTCATTTATGAGGAGTATATATAGTGTCTGGAAGCTTATGGAGGGTTTAGGAGGGGTTTAAAGACGTTAGAAAGAAGACAAAAGGAATAAGACCTAAAAGAGGAAAACTAGCCGTTGAGTTCTGACTATATAACGACACCCTCTGCGAAGTTCAACGGCGCCGTTGAGCTATGAACAGCCTGCCATTGATTCCTTCTGGAGATAGGGTACAACAACATTCAAGTAGGGTGCCGTTGATTGATGAACAACTCGACGTTATATGTCCAGAAACACAGAATATGTTGCAAAATTGACCCCAAACAATTCCAAACAAGTTCCTAATGATAATTAAGACTTCAAACACTTTTGAAATCATGTATTGAGGCTAAATGAATGATCAAATACTTTAAAACAATTCAAACACAAGATTTAACCTATGAATTGAGATACTATGCACTTTGGAATACACTATCCTATTATCAAACACTTTATACACTATGCTAACGAAAGAATAACTTATAAATATACCTTCGTTAGTTTTTGTATCATTTTCCTAAGTTGCCTATAATATTCAAATTAAAACATTTACATCTAAAAACCTTAAAATAACTAACCTTTGTCTTTTTCCCCTACCAAGGTGCATAAGGGTTCTTATAACCTTATCTGTCCTAGCCATCTCTTGTAAGGTTCTATTTTTCATCTCAATAAAACCATTTTATTGAGGAGTCATAGGTATAGAAATGTTATGGAAATTTTCATTTTCGTCATAAGATGACTCAAATAACTCATTCTCAATTTTCCTACCATGATCACTCTTAATAGATACAACAGTATAACCTTTCTCAAGTTGCACTCTTTTATCAAACTTATCAAAAGATATAAGACATCCATCTTTAATAGCAAGAAACATAATCCAAGTAAATCTACTAAAATCGTCAACTATCACATAATCATATAATTCTTTGCCTAAACTGGTAACTCTAGATGGAATAAGGAAATTTGTATGTAAGAGTTCTAAAGGTCTAGATGTAGTTACCACATTTTTCTTCTTAAAAGAACCCGTGATTTACATTCCTATTAGACATGCCTCACACACCTTATCCTTTTCAAACTTCAACTTTAGTAGCCCATTCACTAGCTCCTTGTTTCTTAGGTTGCAAATATACTCAATGCTTGCAAGGCCTAACATTTTATGCCACATCCAAGCATCTTCATTAATAGACTTAAAACATTTGACATAATTGTTAGAGAATCATAAAACCCCACGGCATAGATATTCCCTTATCTCTTTTTAATGAAAACTATACTATTATCTACAACCTTAGAAACTAAGCAAGATTTTCCTTCAAAGGAAACTTTCAAGTCCTTGTCACAAAGTTGGCTAACACTTAATAAATTGTGATTTAGATCATCTACTTAAAGTACATTATCAATAGTAGCATTTTCTTACCAACTTTGCCAAATCAATTACCTTACCCTTGGCATTGTCTTCAAAAGTCACATATCCTCCATCTTTACTCTTTAATGACATGAATTGAGAAGTATCTCCCACTATATGACTAGAACACTCACAATCTACAAACCATTTGCTACTCTTGAATTCCTATAAAGCAATCATCACTTTAGCTACCTAAATAAACTTGGGTCCTTGGGAGTTTGACGCCTTTCTACTACCTATGCCCTTTAGTGAAGGATGAACCCTTTATTTTTATCAAAAAAAATCTTTTCAACATGATCAAATCTTCTATAATAATGAAAAACATATGAAACACCATAAAAATGCAAATGTGGCCTAAATTTGTTCCTATATGCATTTCTAGGTACATCATTCCTAAAGGTTTTATAAGGTTTTGGCCTAGAATATGAATGAGAAATGTTCCATTGTCTAGAATCAATATAGGGGATTTTCCTAGATTATTGGAAATGCATTTGGGGTGCGTAATCATATGCTGGCCAAATTTACCTCATTAAAGGCTATATGTATTTTTTAAAAAAATTTCATTTGTCAAAAAATTATGCCTATTTTTGGCAATATGCATATTCACCCCAGATGTATATCTTGATGAGCACACAAAAACATGGTTATTTTTCCTAGGTTGAATTCTAGGTGCAAATACACCATTGTAAAAAAGATGACTTAGGAGTATGCTCTTCATTTGGGTTCTTTCCCTTCACAAAAGTAGTCTGGGCATTAGGATTTCTACTCCATTGAGTGAATCCTAAGCCATGCCAATCATTTGAAGCTTTTGAGCTCTAAGCATGCTATCCAACTTCTCCTTACCCTTAGTGAATTTTTCTAAAGATTCCTTTAAGGAATTCGCCTCATTATTTAATAATACGTTTTCATGCATAACCTTCTTCCTATCATCATCAACAACCATGCTCTTAGCTTCTAAATCATGCAAATCCTTCTTTAATCTATTATTTTCTATTCTAATTTCAGCCACCAACTTCATGCATTTCCTATATTTGTAAGTCTTTTAAACAGATAACTAAATCATCATAACTCAACTTATTTGAAAAATCCTCATTTTCATCATAAAAAAGGTGTCAAGCAGAGGGTACCTCTTTATTTAATCCCATAAGGCAAAAGTTGACAACTTCTTCTTTGGATTTCTCACTTTCCTATTCACTTAAAAGTTTTCACAACATTGCCTTCAAAGCTTTCCTCATCTTCTTCTGATTCTTCTTCTTCTTTTCCCTCTTGCTACTTCTTTCTTCCTTCTTAATCTCCTTGAGAAGTGGTCATTGGCTCCTTAAATGATTGGTATTACCTTATTCAAAACACACAACAATAGTAAATGACTTTCTTTTAGAATCATTTTTGCCTTGGTCTCTTCTTTTAAAGTAGGCCTTATTCTTCAATAACAACTTGAATTTCCTTGTTAGGAGGGTATTGTTATTCTTACTATCATTTGAAGTTAACTCCTCATCAAATTTGTCCCTCCTTTTATGGCCTTAAACACCAAATTGTTCCTTTTGATTAAAACTTCCTTCACCTAGGTCTCTTTAAGTTGGATCTCATGTGTCAAGAGTAATCCAATCAACTCCTCCAAAGGTAGCATATTAATATCTTTCCTTGGATGGCAATCACCTTTACCTTCCATTCCTTAAGTAAGGATCTAATAATTTTTCTAATAAGCTCAACATTAGAATAAGATTTTTCTAGACCCTTAAATGCATTGATGATGTTAATAAATCTAGTATATGATAGCTCAAAACTATCAATTAATAATTCCTATCTATACTATGTAGTATGGTACTATATAGTATGACGAGTTAGGGTTCACAAAGAGTTAGAAGGTTATCGTTATTTCAAATGTTGTAAAGGAAAAGAAAATGAAACCTATTAAGTGATGAGAAGTAAACAAGCTAAGAAGTAACCAAATTAATTAAAAGGTAAAAATGATCCAAAAAACAATAAACTAATAACAATATCAAATAAATGGGCTGAAGTCATCATCAGTATTTTAGGACAATCATTGAACCTCGAACCTAGATAAATGGTGATTTAGCTAAGGTGTTAGCCTATATGTCTAAACAAGCCTTTAGACCCTTAATCCCTTGAAAGTAGGTGAATGTAACAAGCTCTAGAAGCATTCCAAACTGCATTATATCCTTGAACAAGCTCTCTTAGTTTAATAGCAAAGAGGCATTAGGTATTAAGCAACAACTAACTTAGGCCACCTACTCATAAGCTCAAAAGGTGTAACTTAAAGGTTTGGATCCCAAGACGAGTTATCTAAGTTTACCTAAAAATCCAAATAGTTTATTGCTACTTTTAGGAATTGCTATGGACTATTATGTATCACGCTCAACCCTAGCTTTTGAATGAGTAAATTACCTTAAAGGTGATCAAGGCTAGAGGTAGTATCTAATTCTTGAGATTGAACCTAAGTTCCTATTTAACCTAAGTTGTAAAGGATCAAACTCAAAAGGACTCAATCACATTCTAACAAATAATCACCCATTATCCCTAAAATACCTTCAAACCCTTAGGAAACTAGCCACACATACTCAACTTAACCAAATTTTACATTGAATGAACAAAACCCATGTTTAATCTAATGAAATTAAAGCTAGAAATTATAAACCAAGTATTGAAAAATTGGAATTTCACACTAATCTAATGAAAACCCATGACTTCTCCACCTAAATTTAAGTTAATTCCAATTGAAACACAAAGCCTAAACACCAACATAACAATTCAGCACACTAAATAAGAAAAAAACCTTAAATTAAGTGATTTAAAACCTAAGAACATGCATCATTCTCAATTATCAAGCATAAACTAACCAAAAGCATTAATAATAAACAAAAAACCCATAAGATAACGCATCATAAAATCAAAATTCAACAGAGGTAGTCTTGAAATAACAAGTAATTAAACTGCAATTCCCAAAAACCAAGGCTGTAAATGACAAAAACATTCATATATTGATATACATCCATGAATTCATACATTGTCAAAGCTATTCAAACTTAATCTCATCACAAATTCAATCTATTTTGATTGAAAGATAGAAAAACAAGAATACAAACCCCAATTCATTAAACAGTTGAAAATAGAGCATAAAAACTATCCTAAAACACTTAACTAATGGCTAGAAATCAAAACCAACTCAAAACCTAACCTATATCTCTAAAAAGTTAAGGTACTAGCAAGAAAACAAGGAGAAAACGATGGAAAGCTTAGTAAGAGCTATAATGATTTTTTTTTTCTTGTGCCTCCTTTTTGTGCACTGTTAGGGTAAAAACAAGGTTTGTACAATGTCCCTTTTGTCTTTAGTTTTTTAGCTACTAGGTATCAATATGGTGGTCTGGGAGAGCAATATGGTGGTCTAGGACCCACCATCTTGGTCTTGTTATCAAAGGCATGCGATGATCTGTGCAAACCATTGTATACATCTCTCTAGCCCGTCATATATGTCTCTAGACAACAGACCTCCATCGAATTTTTAGTCCAACTCCATCTAAAACTTCATGCTTTGATCCCAAAACTTATGCTAAGAGAATAAACCTGTAATTAAGCACAATACAACACAAATTAAGTACTTTCATTTCAAAAATAAGGATGAATCCAATTCAAATGACACATCAAAACATAACAAAATTCATCCCTATTAGTAGACATGCTTGAAATAATTTCATCATGATGCATAGAAACAATTCATATTAATAAGTAAGCATGTAAACCTTACTCTCCTTCACTTGATTGGTTAATTCATGTATAACGTCAAATATGTGTCAAATTTCATAAGCAGTCTCACATATCAATACCTTATTAAGTTCATCCCTACTAAGTGTGTAAAGGAAATAAGCCCTATTGTTTAATGAAATTAATCTCCTATCATCATTTTTCCACTCTTCTTTAATCTTAGGCACTCTTTAATAATTAAAATTAACTACTTTTGTCATAATGAATGGCCCATCATGAGCAAAATCCCAAAGTTTTAAATTTTTAGTCATTAGGAAAAATAACATCTCAATCGTCTAATAAATATAATCATTCCCATCTCAAAAGGGTGCTTTACTAATGGTTTTTCCCCTCTTGACTAGATGAACCTATCATATGGCCATTCTAGATCATTAACCTTACAATTTCATTAAAAATTAGTCAAGTACAAGTGAGCCTAACTCTAATATCAATTGTAAGTTTTAAAGGAACTCAATAGGGGGTGAATTGAGTGTTCTAAAAATGTTCTAAACTAATCAACCTACCCACTAACAAATTTAACTATATGCATTCTTTACATCAAGATTAAACCTAGGATGATATGCCAATTTTTATGCCAATATAATCACAATATAAATATGAATCAATATCATAATAAACAATAATATAAATAGTGTAAGGATAGAAAGGATACACATAATTTTTATAGGGGTTCAACTAACCCAAATTTATCCTACATCCTCTCTCTAATGATAATGTTTTAAATTTTACTAACTTACAATAACAAGTACAATCTTCTTCTTCAGGTGAAGAGGAACCCTTAACAACCAAAATCTTTCCTTTTAGAAGGTAAAGAGGAACCTTTGACAAATCTTTTTCAAGACAAAGAGAATCTTATAGATGTAACAAACACAACAATGTGAAAAACCCCTCTGAAGTAATCAAAATACACCTTTAAAGATGTTTTAATTTAAGCTTAATAAACTAAGGGCTCTTATACTTTCATAAATGAATAATGTGATAGAAGCATAATATAAAGGATTGGAAACAAAAAAAAAATCATATTAGGAATTTGAAACACAAAGATTTAGATGAACACAAGAAAACTTGAAAACTTGGTGTATATGACTTTGTAAACTCAAATCTTAAAAAAAAATGCATCCAAATCAAAACTGGATTAAAACATGTATATATACTATTATAAATGTAAAAGAGGCATTGGAATGATTTGCTAATTATTGGAGGTGAGAAAAAATTGGGTCTATAAAATATGGAAATTATCGTTGTTAAAATTTCACTTAACCGATCAACCTATGTTAAGCATTAATCAACTAGTGATTGGTCGACCAATTGCTTACACTGGTCAATTGATGACTCTATAAAACAGACACTAGTATAACTATTCATCTATAAAAACATAACATCTGTCCAAAACCATTTGTAAATCATTTCTTTCAATCTTAATTCAATTGAAACAAGTTACAAATCATCTCCTGAGTGATTTTAAAACCAAGACATAAAAATCAAGATTGAAAACATAAAGTGTCTTTGTTTAAAATCAATTTAACATATTTTGAAAAAAAAAATTAATAATTCAAAACCAATCTAAAACATTTCAAGCTTCTTTCTTTTGCTTCAAAAACCTTGCACACAAGTTTTAAAACACATTTTAAGACTATATCCTAACGACCTTAGAACACCCTTAACTTCATTACAACCTCAAACAAGCTCTATAAGTTTAATAGCAAAGAAGCATTAGATACTAAGGAATGACTAACTTAGACCAACTAGTCACAAGCTCAAGAGGTGTAGCCTAAATTATTGGAACACTAGACTAATTCGTTAAGTTTACCCATAAATCCTAGTTGTCTATTGCTACTTTTGAGAATTGCTATGGACTATTACGTATCACATGCTCAAATAGGAAATTACCTAAAAAGTGATCACACCTATAGATAATATCTAATCCTTGACATTAAACCTAAGTTCCAATCCAACCTAAGCTTTCAAGCAGCAAATTCAATATGATTTAATCACATTCTCAAAAATAATTGCTCATTATCCCTAAAATACCTTCAAAACCATAGAATAATAGCCACATATGCTCAAATTAATCAAAATAAACATTAAATAAACAAAACCCATATTTAATTACAGGAAATCAAGGCTAAAAAATATGAAATAAGTAATGGAAACTAATATTTAATACTAACTCTAACAAAAACTCAAGATTTTTGTACTACTAATCAATTAAATGTAACCTAATTCACAAAAACCATACTAATTTCATTGAAAAAAAAAATTCCAACACACATAACCAGCACAAAAGCTGAAATTAAATCAGCTAAAACCTAAAACAATGCATCGTTCTCAACTATTAAGCCTAAACTAACCAAAAGCGTCAAGAGCTAAAAGAAAACAATAAGATAATGCATTAAACAACTAATGACTAATAAAAACCAGAACTAAAATAACCATAAAATAAGGTTAAATCACTAAAATCAAAGGCTAGAACTTGAAAAACAAAGTTGTCCTTGAATTAAAACTAAGCATTCATACATTGTTCATGAAGTTTAAACCTAAAATCCATTAAAAAAACTAATCTAAAAAAATAGAGTATTAAAATATGAAAATATATTATTACAAACATTCAACATCTGTAAAAGAAGAGTAATAAAACTTAGAACCACCAAATAAACATATTGGAATCACAGTATAATCAAAACCTAAGCTAAAATTCTAAGAGAAGGAAGAAAAAGCAAGAACAAGGTGAAATTTTTAAGAAATTGGTAAAGTCTTTATATTCTTTCAAATCTGTCAACCTCCTCTCTCTTTTTAGCCTTTTATACTCTTTCTTATTAAGGTAAGGCTAAAGATCAAGCAAAGAATATTTTTTTCCTTAATTTTTTTCTCTATTAGCAAGATATATATCGGTTCAATGAGCTATTTGGTGGCTGTTGAACCACCTTATATATCTTGATTTTCGAAGGTATAGGGTGGTCTGCTTAGACCATCATATATGTCCTTTTAAACCACCATATATGTCCTTGGGCAATAGACCTCCATCAAATTATTGATCCAGATATCTCCCAAACTTGAAACTTTGATATATAACTTATGCTAGAAGATTGAACCTATCATTAAAAACATTATAACACAATTTGATTATTTTTAAACTAAAAATAGGAATCAATTCAATTGACATGACATATCAAACTTTAATAAAATTCATCCTATCATCCTACATAAATCATCCAATATCACATAAAATGTTTTTAAAACCATGTAGAAACAATTAAGAAATCCCAAAAGATGTACTCCTTATAAATTTAAGCATCGTGAAAAACTTGATTAAAAAAAGTGTTAACACAAAATATTTTTCCAAAACATTATAAATTTCAAAAATGATATCTATTGCAAGAATTATACTAATTTCAAAATTCATATTATGTAAAACATGTAATGGTTTTTAATAACTTCCCTTAGACAAAAGCAACAAATTTTCTACCTAGACATATATCTTTAGGTCAACATTCAAGCATATACTTCCAAAATGTGTGTTAACCCAATATTTTCAACCATTATAAATGTGAAAGTAAACAAGTTCTAAATTTTGCATCACCACTTAATGCCATATTTTCTACCCCCACTCAGACTAATAATGTTTTTGCTTGATTGGCTCATGTGAGGCCTTTTTTGTGATTTTTCCATTTCCACTAAGTTATTAGAAATACAACTTTTTGTTTCTTTGCTTGACATCCATTCAATACCAAAAGAAGTTAACCTACAATACAAACAAAATCAGTATATTTTAGATACCAAAAAAAACTTAACTCCTTGGAGGTTAGCTCTTACACTTTTCTTGATCCAAGTTTTTAATGAATTTCTAGCCAACCTATGTTTAGCACAATAATATTTTTTTTATATGCCAAAATCAACATAAAAATAACATGTCAAACATACATGATTATGATCCTACGATTCTTATGAAAAAAAAATCCATTCTTCCTCTCATAATGAACTCTCTTATGATAAAGATGAAACTTTGAATGTGCATAAGGTCCTTTCCCATATGCAAGCATGTATAGAGCATGCACATGTATCATACCATTTTTTGTAAAAAAAGCAAGTCAATTATATTCCATTTTCTTGATGGAATGTCCTCTTAAGATGTGAATATTTCCTACACTAAAGTTGTGTAAAAATATATAAAGAGCATGAGAATGAGTTAAACCACTAAGCTCCTCATGAGGCCTAAAAGCGTCATGATGGAGTTGTGCATTCCTATGTAAATTATGCTTTTTTTTACCTTAATACACATTCCTCCTAGGTTTTGTTCTTACACTATACATAAATTCATAATGATTTCTCCTAAGATGGGACTTTGAAGAAGTTGCTACATTATCAAAAGAGGGCATAGGCATATTTTCATCTTCTAAGTTCTTGCCCTTTACAAAAATGATTTTTGCATTAATAAAAGTACTCACCTGAGTGAATTGATAGGGGTCCAATTGATATAATTTTAATGGTTAATTTTTTTAATTATGACCCCTAATTCAGTTTTTAATTATTTAATTAATGCCTTATTATGTTTGATTTGCAGAATGGAGCTTGACGATGAAGATTGGATCAAAAACATGAAGAACACCTCTTAATTCTGCCCATGAACGGCATCATGTGAGGGTGTCATTGTCTGATGAACAAGGGGCCGTTATAGTGTCTAGAACTCGACCTTTAACGGCACCCTGTAAGGGTGCCGTTATAGGGAGGCAGGGTGCCGTTGTACACAGAGTCAACAATTTCAGCTCTAAATCTTATAGATTTCAAACTTGGCGTGATCCTAATTAATTCCCTTGTCTCCTAGTACATGAGGGGGGTTCTCCAGAGTCTGAATACATCCAAGAAAAACACAGTACACGGGGATAGACCTGTATAAATCATATCAAACTAGCTAGAGAAGCTCTTGCTTCTCTCTTCTTTCTCTCTTTGATAGCTTAAGCTTCAAACACTTAGATTTCGAGTTTCTGATTGTATTTTGAAGTTCTGTTTGTTGGAGATTGCAGCTAAGACACATATCTGAGTTTCTAAATCATCATAGGGGGTTTTCTAACTCAGATTATTCATTATATTCTCCTGTTTTTCGGATTAAATCAAAGTATAAGTTCTTATGTGTATATCCTTGCATATGCTTTGATTTTCTTGCTAGATCTT
>JAOXYD010027370.1:0-27934 GCA_028565735.1 Pinacopodium congolense | reverse complement strand
ACCCTGACTTGCCCTAGCTACTTAGTTAAGTTAGTTAGGTATTTTTATTATTTGGTAGCTTACGACGAGCTTCACCAACCATTAAAATTAGGGGATTTACCGAAGTTATCAAAATAAGTTATGATGACCTTTAGCTCACTATTTTGTCAGTAATATTCCTATATAAGTCCTTACTCTTATGCTAATTATTGGTCTCTATATGGCACTTAAAAGAGGGAAATTTTAGATGATTATAATTTTTTCTAAGTGTTTCTCAAGTATATTCACCTAATTAAAAATTCCCTCTTAAAATAAATGAAGAAGTAATAAACAATATAGATTGAAATGCTAAATATCAAATAATAAACAATATAATGGTATGATAGAAACATCATACAATTGGAAAATAAAAAAGAAGGAAAAAAAGGAATAAATTGATTTGTAGTGGTTTGGTATCTAAACCCACACTTTCATCTAATCCTCAACTCTTTATGGAGAATTTCACTATCAGTACTTTCCTTTTTCACGGGCTCTAGGCTAACCTTTACAATCACTCTTTTAATAAACTCTGGAGTTAAACCCTTACAATTTCAAGCTCTAAGTCATTACTCCATAAAATATACTTCATAAAAAATCTATATTAACTAATCTGAAGTGTATATAAGTAGCTCACACCTAAATAAGGATGCATACATAAAAACTTCATACAGACATACTAAACTAACCCAACAATCTCTCTAATTCCATAAACTTTTCTTCACATTCACTTCACAATGAATTGATGCTTTAAAAATACCACAAAACACCTATTTATAGGCAAAATTCTACCAACTAGCCTTTTATAGAGATAGTACTCATTACAAACGATTTATTTTATTTTATGGTTGATTTCTAGCTATTGGCTACTATTGATCAATCAGTCTACATGCATTAATCGACCAGTGTTTGGTCAAATGATGCCTCTAACTAGTTAACTGTTCTTTGCCAATTTTGCAAACATCAAATAACTAGCTTTATGCACTAGTAGACCAATGCATCTGACTAGAGGACTAGCCCAAGATCAATTCAAACACTAGTAGACTAGTCCTTCAGTAGATTTATTTTTCCATAAAATTTTCACAATCAAACACATATAAATCCGCACATTTTTAAACACTTCTTAACAAAAAAAAACCTCAACAAATTTACACACTTTAACATATTTACACATTCTAGCTTCTTTTTTCATATAAATTTAACACATTCACACACATTTACAAAATCTAACCTTAAAATACATCCTAACATTTTCAACTATTTCTTTTCACACACTCTTTAGTACACTCAGTCAAACTAACTCTTAAAAACATCTTATTGTATTAAAAGGATCTTTAAAAGTTATCCACATACAATTCCTCTTAATTATACATCCTATATGTTAAATCACTAACCATGGATAAAAAATGTATTATGCTCCCTTTAATAATATGGAAAGACCAATATATGATTTACAATAAAAATAAAAAAGCACGACCTAGTTCTTAATCTTCTAGTTATCAACTTGATCTTTATGTATTATCATGCTTGTTCTAATACTCCAACTTAAGCTCCAAATTGGGTTTTCTAAACATCTCTTATTTTTAAACCTATACTATATCTTTAATCCTATCTTTTCATCAAATCAAACACAATAAGCACATTAGTAGTAACATTTTTCATCATCAAAATTTAGGTAGAATCTATGTAGGTTCAATAGAAACCTAGTTTGAAATCTTACAAAATTGTTGTTTACATATGTTTTTTTATGACTATAAAAAGGGGAAAGGTTTAGTGATATTAGATGAATCAAGATTATTCATATTAAATGTCATTATATATGGGGAGCCAATTTGTTGCATGGATTAAGGGGGAATCAATATTTGCCTTGATATTACATCTTATTAATTATGTTTGATTTTCTAATATTACATATTTTGCTATCATTAAAATTGAAGAGATTGTTAAACCAAGGAAGGTTTCAATCTATATTTTAATAATGACAAAACTTCGTTGCTACTAATATCTTACTTTATTTTCATGAAAAATAAAAAGATATGAATTTGGAAGATGAGAAGAACATATATTGGAGACTAAAAGGTATAAAATAAAGAATGTTTTTCAAATTAAAGGATGAGATCAAGACTAAGATAATTAAGTTTTAATAGGTTAATCTATTTAATTTTTTAATTTAACTCTTATCTTGATCATTTCAATGCTTTAAGGTCTCAATTAACGATTGCATGATCATTTAAACTTTGGCATAAGCATATAAGGTTTTATAATCAAGAGGAAAGTTGATGAAGTTTTTAAAGGAAACCTTATTGATCAATAAAACATCTGTGGTGAACTTTTTTAATCCATTTGATTCAAGTGCTTTTAGAAAAGAATGCATTTTAGAAGTTTAAAAAACTTAAGAAAAAGTTTGAAATTTATTTTCAAGTGCATTTTTTGACCTATGTGGATTATTAATCTATCAATATTAGGGTTTAATGCATATTGGTTGGCTAGTATGACTAAGTGGTTAACTAGCATTTGAATCATTTGGATAAAAGATCTTTAGTAGTATAATGGTGAATAAAATGACGCTTGCTAATAAGTAAAATAGCACCAACTGATCCACATGGGTATATGAGTAATTGGCTAATGTAACTAAAAATAAGGGTTAATTGTGCTATTGTTTGATAAATTGGTTTCCCAGTAAGGGTTATTGGTCGACTAATGTGATAGACTAGTTGACCAATATACCTAACTTAGTCGATCAATGTGGCCAGATAGTAACAGCTAATTCTTGTTTGTAATGGGTGAAAAATGCGTCTAACAAATTTTAACAAGTAGTAATAGCTAAGACAAATTGATAACTAATTTTTTTAGCATCCTAAACCTATAAATACATGTTGTTTTGGTTATTAAAGTAGTTTCAAGGATTTGGTGAATTTGGTGAAAGTTTTTTTAGTTTGAGAAGTGATTGGAGAATTCAAAATGGTTACTGAGATTATTAAGTGTCATGGATTCATGAACCCTTAAACATTGATTATATCATACAAGATTTTGTTTATTTATGCATTTTTTATAAGGATTAAGATTTGGTTTACAAGAAAGGATGACTCTTCACCCATTGAAAAAAAATTGTAAAGGTTCCTCTTCGCTTTAACAGGAAAATTAGACGCACAAATAATCTTCTTCTCTTAGAAAGGAAGATTAAGCAAGGTTTCTCTTTACCTAAAACAAATTTGGATGTAAATTCTCTTCACCCAAATGAAAGAAGATTATAGATAGTAGATGTAAGTAAGATTTAGTTGCTGGATTACTATAAAAATTGATTTAAAATCTCTCTTCCTGGCCTCTTTACCTTTATAAAATTTTCGTTGCTCACGATTGAAATGCATTGATATCTTATTATCATATTAGAATTATTTTAGGTTGATTTTAATGTAGCAAAAACACTTTAAAAAAATTTTAAGTACACCCCATTCACCCTATCTTCTTAGGTGCTATTGATAGTACCAAAATTATACATCTTTTAGACATGCATTTATGGTGATCATCATTTAAGAGAAATTTTCATGTGATTTAGGCACATACTTAATTAATTCTTGAATAAGAAGTTGCTTATGCTATTTTGGATGATTTTTATGATTGTATAGGAATTTAGTAAGCAATTTTATGTACTTTTGGAGCTTGAAGAGATGTGGAAACAATTTGAGGAGCAAGAGCATTAAGTTAGGAAGCTCCACATTAAATTTCAAAGCCAATGAATGAATGACTGAAATTGCATCACAAAAAGATCAATAAGAGAAAATAGCTAGAGCAAGTCATGACTAGACCAACAGTTATGGGCCTACCCATGAAATCTTTTTAGAGAATTTCATAAGTAGTGCCATGGCTATGGGCGTGACATTGTTGGGCTCTCATACCCTTTTAACCTAATTTGGTTTCTTTTTTAAGGAGCTTTGTTATTCTTGAAGCCTCTAAGCAGTCACCGATGATAAAGCCATAAGTTCTAAGCCCTTCTAACAAGTAGTTGAGCTAGATTAAAGGAGAAAGTAATATTAAAACATGTAAATTTAAAGAGCAATGTTGGATTTTCCAACAAAAATTATAAAGAAGTCAAGATATTCAAGATCTTTGACCATAATCTTTCCTATCTCTTCCCTTCTTATTATTATTGTTTATGCTTTTATGATATCTAAAAAGTAATTTTATTATAGAATCTGGATTGAAATGAATCTTAAGATGTAGTATTATGTTATTTCTTTGGTTTGACATTGAATTTTTAGATTTTTCTTGGATTTTCTTATAGAATTAATGAAATTGGCTTTTAAATGTTATGTGACTACAATGTCAATTCCAATCATATAGTGTCATATGTTCAAATGGATCAAATAAAATATGTGATTAGATCAATTCATAAATGATGCCTCTTGCATAGAGACCTAAACCTAGCCTTACATAAG
The DNA here is from genome assembly GCA_028565735.1 of Pinacopodium congolense. Taxonomy (NCBI): domain Eukaryota; kingdom Viridiplantae; phylum Streptophyta; class Magnoliopsida; order Malpighiales; family Erythroxylaceae; genus Pinacopodium; species Pinacopodium congolense. Next base: position 23,483 of record JAOXYD010027370.1, on the reverse strand, counting down.
ATATTTGAATTAGATGTGAGCCTAATAAAAATAATAGATTCCATAAAGTTTAGTAATTAGTTTAATTAATAAATTAAGATAGTGAGAAAATTCTCTTTCTAAAGATCTACGAAACATTTAAGTTGAATGGAATTTCAGAGGAGGTTATAATATTAAGAGTATTCCCATTCAACTTGAGGAGTAGAGCCATGCCTTATCTCAAATATAACCTTTCAAGTTCTATCACCTCTTGGAACTAGTTAGCAAAAAATTTCCTTTTCAAGTATTTTCCTCCCCCTCATCTTTCTAAATCTCATAATGAGATTATTTCTATTCAGTACTGGGAGTAGAATTTTTTATATGAAATTTGGAAGTGATAAAAGGACATGTTGAGGACGTGCTCATGCCATAACTTCAATCTAGGCATGTTGATATAAAACTCCCATGGCAATTTGAATTTTGCCATAAAATAGCTCATATATGCATCATCCGATGACACCATAAGCTTTAAGACCCCTGAGCAACTATAAGAGTTGATATAAAAAATTGCAATGAACACTTATCAATAAAGCAGTGCTCAATAGAGACCTAAGCTTAATGGAGGGGTGCATAATGTAGATGTAGTATCTTCATTGGAAGCCAAAATAGAAGTAACACAAGGAATTTGGAGAGCATGACAGTGTCATCTACCTCAACCCAAATAATAAATTGTGATGTCTACGGAGGAGGGCACCCAAATCGCAAATTCCAAACATAAAAAGTTATGAGCTAATAGGAGTAGGCTGACTATATGAGGAATCAATAAAACAACCCATATAGTAACACATACAAACTAAGGTGGTGTATCTATCCAAATTTCTTATGTTCAAAATAAGGACAATAAAACCAAAACTAATCTCCAGACTTCTAACAATAATAATAGTCTAAACAACCAAGTCTAAAGGAATTACTCGCCAAACATATCACTACCTCTAATTCTAGATTTTAGAACACTGGGGCATTAATTAAGAATATTGAAAACTAAGTGGAGCAACTTGCTAAGAGTATTTTAGAGAGACCACCAGGTGTTTTTCAAGGTAACATAAAGAAAAATCCCCAAGAGCAATTTCATATAGTAATCTTAAGTGATGACAAGGAGATAGTTGATGAGGTAGAACAAGTGGAAAAAGAATATGGGAAGGGTGAGAACGAGAAGAAATCTGATGAGGAAGAGAAAGAAATTGAAAAGACGAAGCGAAGAAGAAGTAAGAGATCCAAAATTTCTGTATCCTGGAAAACTAAGCATAAAAAAATTAAAGGAGTACACAAGTAAGTTCCTTAAAACTTTTAAGAAGTTAAATGCTAACATTCCTTTGGTTAAATCTCTTAAAAATCAGAGAATGCAAAGTTCATACATGATGTGCTCTTAACAAAGAAAGCAGAGAAGTCCTCAGGGATGATGATGAATGAAGAATGTATAGTGATCTTTGTAGATAAACTATCATAAAAGTTGGAAGACCCAGGAAGTTTCTCAATCCCTTGTAGAATTGGCAGTTTAAAATTAAATGATTCATTAGTAGATCTAAAGGATATTATTAATCTTATATCTAATAAACTATTTCATGAATTAGGAATAGAAATCATGAAACCTAATGGAATAAGTATTCAACTAATAGATGGATGTGTTAAGTATCCTAAAGGTATTGCTACGGACATCCTAATGAAATTTGACAAGTTTATCTTTCCCATTGATTTTGTGATTCAAGAGGTAGAAGAAATTAACTCTAGTTAAGCCTTTTCTAGCTACTTCAAAGGCATTGATTGATGTGTTGGAAAAAGAAATTAACTCTTAGAATTAAAGATGAATCAATTACTTTTTCTAATTCTAAAATTATTAAGTCACCCTTGAATGACAAACAAAATTCTTCTACTATTGACAATTCTATTAATAAGACCTCAAATGTTTTGTAAGGGGAACAAATTATAATATTTGGAATTCAATTTAATGATGAGTTCAAGCCATGAACTTGACAAGGGAGAGTATAAGTTCACCTTTAATGTAAAGGAGCTAGATGAACGGAATAAGGAAGATATAGAAGATCCTAAAAGCCCAAGGGAAAGAATAAGAAGAAAAGGAGGGCTCAGAGTAAGAAAAAACTAAGAAGGATAAGCAGGAAAAAGTCATCAACCTATGACATTAAATAAGTGCTTGTTGTTAGATAGCCTAACATTTATTTTATTACTTTTGTTTGCTTTCATTTATTTTTACTTTGAATATTAGAGTATATTTCACATAGGTTGCATTCTGGCATGTTTAATTTAAATTATTTTATATATGTTTTTTTATTTTTTTATTTTTACATCATTCTTAGATGCTTAAATGATCTAAATTTGATTAATCATGCATAGGGTAGAATTTGAGAGGTTTTAGAACATAACTGAGATGCCACATAGCAAAACTTTAAGGAAAACAACATATGCTTCACAATTTGGGCCACACCCATGGCCCAAACCGTTATCTTTGTCTGAAAAGGGACCACAACCAAGGTCACACCTATAGCCTAGCCCTTGTGAAGGTCGAGTGATTTGTTTTAAACATACTCAACCATGACCCCCTCTATTCTTTTTCACCCTCTCTCAACCCTACTTTAAATATTTTCTCTCTCTACACTTCCCAAACCTAAAATCAATCTTTAAACTTCATTTTTGTGCATAAATCCACTATCTTTTCATCAAATCAACAAGTTATGTGCTTCATCTTTCTTTAAACACTCAGAATTTAGGGTTTGTTCCATGATTTAGGGCTTATGCATGATAAAACCTCCTTAGTTTATATAGTGTGATTTTTCATCACTTTTGAGTTTAATTATTAATCGAAGATATTCTACCTTATGGATTAACCCTTATTTAACCTTACCAACTTACCTATGGGTTAATCTGAGTGATTTTTCATATAGGTTTAATTGTCATATGAATTTGGATATATTGTTCATATGCATTTGTAGTTTTCAAGCCTTATTTGGATTTATTGTGATATATTGATGATTATTACACCTTTAACACCACTTTTGTATGATTGATACTCTATAAGATATAATATTGAATTCAATCTGAATGAATGCTAAGGTTTAGAATGTTTAACGATTTTGAATTATATGTGCATTGTGCTTGAATGGGTTTATGATGACATTTAGTCTGTCAATATAGATTATTATACTCTTAGATACCTAAAGGAACCCTATTCATTATTCTCAATTTATGAGCATCTTTCCCATTATGTTCAAGTGATAATTTTTGCATGTCATTCTTATGAGATAAATTAATGGTTACTTATTTGGAAGGAGGTGTAAGCCTTATGTTTGATATAATTTTATAGAGCATTACATGATTGAGTACTCTCATTGTTAAGACTTATTGCATGGTCAATGTAGCATGTATATATTTGATCATATGGCTTATGACTTTTATGACTTGGCTTGGTCTTAGCTACTTACATTTGTCTCAATATTTATTGTAGAAACCATGCCTAGGTAGTAAATGATAAAGAAGACTACTGTTAGGGGTTAAAGTTATAGTGTTTTTGGATATTAATTGATGTAAATTTACCCTTAAAATCATTTTAATAGGTTTAATTATTGATTGACGTTGTTTATTTTGCAAGATTGAAGCTTAATTGATGATTGCTGAAGAATGAATCAAGAAATACACAAAATGATGTGAAATTAGAGCTATCCAGACTCAATACGGTGGTCTGGAGTTGTCCATCCCAAAAGCCCCCATATTCATAGCTGCAATTTAGGATATATATGACAGTCTTTCAACCACTGTATGCATAAGTCAAACCGTCGTATTGAACACAAACCAGCATATCTTTACAAAATTTCCAAATTTGCTGCTACAGTATGTCTCATCTCAACTATATTGACTTGGGACATCAAGTAGACATATAGAAACACGCATAAAATTCAAAGAGAGCATATCTGCAATGTAGAGAAAGAAGCTCTTCCTTCTTTTTTAGCTTTTCTTAGTTTTTCTTAGATGTTTTAGGATTCAAATACTTTTAATTCGAGTTTTAGATTGGTTTTTGAGTAGCTGTTTGTTGGAGACTAAAGTTAAGACATATATCTAAGTTTATAAACCATCATAGGGGGTTTCTTAACTCAAATTATCACTTTATTTCCTCTATTTTTCAGATTAATCAAGTTCATGTTCTTACACCTACATTCTTTTAATGTTCTTTGATTTTTCTTCTAGTTTTACGAATTTTTAGGCTATGTTGATGCCCAGATCACCTTGAGGAGTTCAAGACTTGTCTAGTAGCTTTCTAAGACTGTTTTGTAACCTCTAAACTACTTATTTCAGCTTATATTTGTAGATCTATCAAAGTATGTGGCTTAAGATGCATGTTTTCTATACTTTGATGATCATGTGTGGTTAATTTGTTTTTCTGCTAAGGATTGGTGTTTTTATGATATAGGAGAGATTAAAGACATGTAATAAGGTCTGATTTTGTTTATTGAAGGTCTTAAAGTTCTAAGTTGTGATTGATCACCTAAGATTAGAGTGAAAGACAATTTAGGATTCGAGAAATCTACTTAAGTTATTGGAAAAATTAATAATAAACAACACAAATCAGTCAATGAATGACCAAACTTTAATTATTTATGAGAGTTAGAGATCTGAGATTAAAAGTCCAAAACTCACCATCTTAAAATTAAAGCCCATCGACTAGATCTAAAGCATAACCAAACTTTAAACTAAGTTTAATTGAGAAAAAGCATAAGTCTTAACCATAGCTTTGTCTTGAATTCATGAAGAAACTCTAATATAACCTTTTAAAATTGTTTAAAGTTCAATTAATTCATTAATCACCTTATCCTTAGCTAGATTCCACAAGTTAATAATTTTGAATAATTTATAAATCATTTTATAATTCAAATTTGAAGGGTTTGAAGCAAAATTAGGATAGTTTAGTTTTTTCATCTTTTTAATTAATTATGTTGGAATGTCTTAGATAATTGTAATCTAATTAATCTGGTACTTAACCAACAACATAAATTTTTCTTGTGGTTTCGACACTCGAAGTCTTAAAAATACATCATTATATTACTTGTTCAATAGGTGCACTTGTCTTTTGTCACGTTGGTTTTTATAGAACAAATATTTTGGATTTCAAAGTAAAATCATTTAAAGTGCTCCACATTTTATAATCATTCAAACAAAGAACAACAACTAGTCTAGATGAGGTTTCATCTTCCAGGAGAACTAACAAAGAACCAATCATTTTAAGATTCGCCAACTTTGAAGCTCTAATAAAATACAATGCACTTAAGAAGCTTCGGATTAAACCAACTGGATACTTGGTTTTTAAAGACTTAGAGAATCTAAAATTAATGGATCAGGATATGTATTACTCAATGACTAAAGGATGGGATGCCTTCGTAGAGATTATAGGTTACAAAAATTTATTTTATGAGATTTTAAACACCTTTCAATTCTAAAAAATACTTGGTGAAGACAAGGAATGCTGATGTGGTAAAATTTCATCGGGTGACCAATAATTCTTTATGTCATGTTGGAAGTTTGGCATAGCCTTAGGAGTGTAAAACTATGCATTTAAAGAGTTGCCATTGACTAGGAATAGCAGGTTGGATTTTTAGACTCCAACAGGTTAGAGAAAGCTGAGTTCTAAGTATTTGTAACAAAGAGCACCAAGATTACATTTCTATCATAGGGGTGCTCATACTCTTCACTTTAGCCATCAGAGCAAAAAGCCAAAAGGATTTTTAAGTGGATATTTTTACATTACAAGGTTGATAATCAACCTAAACACAAGTGAATAGTTGGAATATAGTGATGGTGATGGGTAAGAGGATGAAACACTAAGGCCAGACCATCCATGATTGTAGACCCATATTTTACTACTAATTTAGCCAATTTAGTGCCTAGGTAGATGCCGTATGCATTGGAATGACAGGAACATCATTCTACTAATGACATTAGATGAGCAAAGATCCAACCAAATCAAATGGGAGAAAGAACAAAGGAGAAGACAAAAGGACCAGAGGTTACAACAAGAGAGGTGGGAGTAGTAACAAACGTGGTGACAACAGTTTATGTAGTTTCATCATCCATCATCACTACCTCTAGCTGATGACTAATGAGGCAAGAGGTGGATCACTAGGCAGCTAAGTTTGATTTTTTTTTATTTTCATTTCACCATGGATTTTATGTTTTAAGTATTTTCATTAGTAGGATTTAGTCTTATGTTATTTTCTTTACTACTTTTGATTATTTCATCCCTCTTGATCTAATCCTTTAGACGGCTTATATTTTTAGTGTTGTTATTTAGGTAATGAGATAATGAGTTTTGATCACTTCCTCTAAAATTTTGATCACTTGGAATGAGCTACAAATCTCTCAATTTAAGCTTCAAATTGGATTTCAACTTTCAGGGAATTCATGTTTTCTTTTCCTTTTTTACACATTCTGTTCTTTTTTATTTTTTAAAAAATTAAGGACAATATAAATTAAGTATTGGCTGAAGATGAAATTTTTTAGCTATTTATATCACATTCTTAATCTGTTATAATTCTAACGGTGATTGCTTAATATTCTATCTTGGCATGATTTTAATCATTTGTGGATTATTAATTGTACTATTTCAAATCAATTGATTTTTTTGATTTAGTAAAAATTAATAAACTCTTGAATGATTTTCAACCCTAAAAATTTTTCTTTTACTTCTTTTTATTTTGAGTTTTTTGCATTTGTTGAGTGACCTATATATGCAATATTATGTGTCCAAAGATGTTTTTTATGGCTTTTCATGTGAATTTGGGAACAGGATATGTAGAATATGTCTAATGAAAACAAAATTGTATAGCGTTGGAATAAATGAGCATATTTTCATTCTGCTAGCCTCATACTAATAAAAAGCTTAGAGTTATAAGTGGTGCTCGTAGTCATTTTAGAAGGTGATCTAACTTAATAACAAAAGGTGTTCATAATAATGTGTTCACCTTCACATCAAAAGGTTAGATGATGTCTCAAATAAGCTAAAAAGAATATCTAGTTGAGTAAACAGAGGCCATTCATGATAAGGTGTTTACATTCACATCAAAAGATTGAGGGACCTCTAATTAAATGCTCTAAGTTTAATTTAAACTATATTTTGGTATGTTGTTAACATCCTTGACTCAATTTTTATGATAATCTATATGAAATTACCTAAGCACTTGATATTGTACATTAAGCGTTGCTATTTACTAATTGTATGCTTATTGTGATAATAATGTTTTTGTCATGATATAGTTATAATTTATGTACTAAATCAATTGCATTGATTGGTTTTTTTTAATCAATTAAATTTTTGACTCTTGATCAAGATTATTTAAAGTTAATGTTTAAGTTGTTGCTTGAAGACAAGCAACAGTTCAAGTGTGAGGGTGTTTGATATCACCCAAATTGTATATCTTTTAGATATGCTTTTATGGTGATTATCCTAGATTTAAGAGAAATTTTCATATGATTTAGGTGCATATTTGAATAATTCTTAGATAATTGCTTATTTTATTTTAGATTATTTTTTATGTTTTTTAAGAAATTTAGTGAACAATTTTGATTTATTTTTGGAGTTAGAAGAGAAGTGGGATCAATTTGAGAAGCAAGAGCATCAAGTTAGGAAGATTTATATCAAATTTCAAAGTCAATGAAAGAATCATAGAAAGTGCATCATGAAATGACTGGAAAAAAAAAAAGCAAAAGTCTTAGGACTGCCCATAAGATCTGTCTAGAGAATTCCACGAGAAGTGTCATAACCATGGACCTAGCTATGGCATTATCAAGCTTTCAAACCCTTTTAATCTAATTTAGCCTCTTTTCTTAAGAATTGTTGTATTCTTGAAGCCTTTAAATAGCTACAAAAAGTCAAGACACAATTTCTAAACTCTCTTAACAAGGATTTTAATAAGACTGAAGGAGAAACTGAGATAAAAACATATAGAATTGAAGACTAAAGCTCGATTTTCCAACAAAAACAATGGAGAAGACAAAAGATTCAAGATTTTTAACAATGAGATTTTCTATCTCTTCCCTTATTATAATTATTAATGATGTTTTTATGATGATTAGGAACTAATTTTATTATAAGATCTTGGTTTTTAGAATCTTAAGGTGTAATATTAAATTTTTTATTTGATTTGACATTAAATTTCAAAATTTTCCTCAAATTTGCTTATGGAATTAATGAAATTGGATTATAAATGTTGATCACAACTTTAATTCCAATTATACAATTTCATATGTTCAAATGGACCAAATTGAGTGTGTGATTAGATCAACCCATAAGTGATGCATCTTGCATGAAGATCTAGACCTACGCTTACATAAGATGTCTAGAGTAAGTGTGAGCTTAATCAAAATAATAGGTTCCATAAAGTTTAGTAATGTATTCAATTGATAAATTGAGATAACATGACCATCTACTTGATTTGTTAATTTGAATAGGAATTACAATACTTGATTATGAGAGTGTAATTCATCTTAGGTAACCTACAATCTAAGATTGTCTAAATAATTCTTTAAATCAAAGTTAAGTAATGAATACGAATACTTATTAAGGAGATTAACAATCTAGGTCCTGACTTCATTATTATTTGTTGATTTTTTTTAGTTTATGTTTGGAACTGTCTTTAGTTATTTCATTTATTTTTGTTAATTAATCAATGAAGCAACTATTGAGTAGGCTAGATAATTGCGATATGAATTCTGTAGTAATTACAATCCTCGTGGGTCGACAACCTAGGCTTATAATAGTTGCTCTACGTTACAATATATGTACTTGCCTCATTACGTGTTTTAGTGTTGTTGTTAAGATTTTTTGCTTCATATTTATTTAAAACCTAGGTACACTACACGCACATCACATCAACTATAAGGACCAACACAATCCTTAAAGAATGATTATGTTCATAACTTTATCTAGGCCATTTGCCTAAATATCATAAACAAACATAAATCATTGTTTGATCCTTATCTCTTCAAAAAATTGGGAAAACACTTTGCTACTTAACTAGGGTCATTATTTTTAATAATGGTCAATGGAAACATGTAATAGCTAATTATATTATCTTTCATGGACTGCTCCATAATTTTGGTTGTTATCGTGTTATAGATTTCATCTTCCACCTATTTCATAAAATAGCTAATAACTACCAAGAAACAATTATGGTCTTGATATGTTTATTCCTTAATGAGGGAATGATATTATACTATAAATGCATATTATAATCAATAAGCTTGGGAGGTAGTTTAAGTTTCATTGACATGTATCACACTTCTTCATATAATTTTGAATGTCTTTCTAGAACATTAGCTTGCAATATCCTTGTCTAAAAGTTTATGAACCAAATTAGAGGCCTCTTGATATGACCCACACTTTTCCTTGTGACACTTCCTAAAAATTTGAAATATTTCAAATAAGGCTACTCAACATAGATAAGCTAATGTTAAAAAAATTCATTTATCAATGTGTACCTTACAACCCTACATCTAATTCTCTTGGAATCTTTATCATCATCTATGAGTGTTAATCACTTTTATCCACTCATCCTTTAGTTGTTAAACCTATTTTAATTAGATTTCGATATACACATGTTCAAACCTTCTCGTGCACCACTACCTTCTACTCCGTTAGTCCTATTAGCAAATGTCATCGATGTTACAATAGGTTTTACATCCACTGCTTGCTCCATCAACTTACCTATGCATTCTACTAAGAAATCTGTGATTACTTGGGAATTAAAACATGCCCTTAATATATACTATGTCATATTCACTCAGCTTTACCAACCATTTAGTAAATTATCTAAAGGAGTCAAGCTTAAACAACATTTTCATAATGGCAGGTCCATGAATACTTTCATTGAATTAGCTTGAAAAATAAGGTATGAGATTACTAGCAAATATCACTAGTGCCAATGTTACCTTCTCAGGCTTGTCATATTTTTCTTCAATCTATATAGAATTTACTAACATAATACATTACCTTATATTGGATTTACTCTTCCCTCATTAGCTACGCTAATTGCCTACTTAGAAATAGTCAAATAGATAAGAGGTGGATAATAAATTTTTATAGGTAGATTTTCAACTACTCAAAGACCTACTGAGACTTTAACCTTTAATTAAAGTTTTTCCCCTATATAAAAATAAGAAAGGAAGATAGGTAATGATAAGTACACTTTAAAAGGAGCTTAGATGAACTTTTAGAAAGGAACTTAGATAAACTTTTCAGTCTCCTCATAAGCCCTTGTACATCCTTAATGGAACGAGGTGGATCCATAGTCTAAATTGCTTTTATTTTTGTTAACATGGCCTCGAAGATGACAAGACTTAAAAGATGCAGGTTTTAAACCTTAGAATACTAATTGAAAGTGCCAAAATGAAAGATATTTAAATTATTAAATAATTTTTTAATAAATATTTAAATATGAGAAGTCAAGGGAGAGTTTTGGTGAAGATTTCCTTTAATTTAGAATTATGGAGAAGGTTTTCTTGAGTCTCATAAAGAAGTTTGAGCACAAAATAGCTTCTTTAAAGGATTCATAAGTTCTATGTTAGATGAACCTTAAATAACTTGTCAATTCTTTATAAATTGTTAAACAAGGACAAGCTCTTAAGTAAGGTAGCATTAGTGAAAGTTCATTTTTTGTTGATTCTAATATAAATGGTAAATATCTAGTATCTTTTCCATGGGAATTTAATTGTAAGTACTAAGTCAATCAATATTTAATTATCTAGAGAATGCCGATTAACTAAGTAATAAGTTTAGGAGTAACTAAAATAAATAAGCAATGTTCAATCCAAATAACAACTAATAAATTAAGAATTTACTAAGGATAAATCTAACTAAAACTTCAAATTTCAATAGGTTAATTAAAATAATGGAATTATGTGTTGGATAGATTTAGGGTATTTTTTACTTAAACATGATACTACTAATAATCATGAAAATATCTTTTCTCTTCTAAACTCAACTTATTTACTTATTCCATTAAAAAATAAATAAAAGGCATGAAATTTAAAATTTTTAAATCTAAAGTCTTTAGATCTAATAGTACTTACAAAACGTTCTAGACCTTAGTCCACTTCTATATTCAATTATGATATCTAATGAAATTTCCAATAATTAAAAGCCAATGGTCATGTATCATTTAATTATCTAATAATCTAACATAGTGATCAATCTAAATAAGATAATTTAAGCACCTAATTAGATAAAAATCTTTTAGTCACGCAATCATAACCATCTGATTTCCTAACCCTAGCTAAAATAATTCAAATGCACATATTCAACAAAGAAAAAAAAGATAGAAACATATATTTATTGATGAAAAGTAAATAGTCAATACAAAAGAAGAAAGAAAGAGTCAAAAGAAGCACAACTGAAGTTGATCCATCATAATTGTAATCTTTGATCCTTAATCCATCTTGGGTGCTCTTATAAACTTTAAATTACTAACTTGGTGTAAAGAAAGAACATAAGACTCTCTCTCTCTCTCTCTCTCTCTCTCTCTCTCTCCTTTTTTTATTTCCTAGGTGGCAACTAGGGTTTAGGACCTAAGCACACAAAAAGGTAGATTTGTCTTTTGTCCTATGTAGAAATCATTCACATTTTAGATATCTAGACCACGATGCTTGGACATAGAGATACACAGCATAAACATGGGCTATATAGAGAAGCATGGGCCTAATACAAGGATTTATAGATGCCTTATTGAAAGTTAGTGCTCTCTATATTGTAAGGATGGATCAAGTCAAGGCTAATTAATATGAGGATAACATGGGACTGTGTAGGTACCCTGTTGAGAATTAATACCTTCTATCTTCCTTCAGATGAAAAAAAGGCACTTAACAAGGACACAAATTATTTAGGCCCCCCATTGTGTTTTTGTCTAGTTTTGCTAAAAATCTATCTTTTTCATGAACTTGGATCCATAATCTAAACGAAAATATGAAACTTAATAAAAATAACTAATACATAGCATAAATACATCTTTTAATGGGTGAAAAATACTAAATAATATACCCTAAAAATCATCTATTTTGACCTCTAACAATTCCCTCATACTTGAACTATTATTTATCTTCAAAAAACCATTTAAATACTCCCTTAGAATAATTCTAGTAGCAATCAAAAGTTACTAAAATACAAATTCATGCAATTAAATATATCTAATACTGCCTAACTCAGTTATGACCGTGACACAACTTAACATACACACAATCACATACTTAAACATAACAATCCTTCATACACAATATTAAGTATCCAATTAATTCTTTATAGATCATCATACAAACTTTTTCAAGGGTAATTTAGCAAGTGTATTTTACGCTCCATTCTACCTTAATCAAATTTATTAACTTATCAAGTAACTTATACAAGAGTGTTTTACACTTTACCTTGTATTAGCTAGTTTATTTTATGTTATAGCTTTCCATATACACCGTATAACTTAAGTATTCTTTAAGTTTTCTAGAATTTAAAATTTTCAACATTTAATGGCATTACTTAAGTAATGAAAATCAATTAACTAAGCATCCTATTCCAAACTTACATGAAAATCCATATAAAATTTTCTTAAGAACTTAACATTACATATAAGAGTTACTAAACACGTGCAATCACGTAAAAATAAAAAGAAAATTTAATAGAATATTAATTATGTCAATTATACCAACTACATTGAAGTAAACCAACTAATAATTAACTAACCATTAAAATTATTCTAAGTAAGACATCCAAAAATAATCATTCTTAAACTCACAACAGTTCAAGTGCAGACTAATATAAATATCATATTCCCTTCCCCCACACTTATCTAAACATTATCCTCGATGTTCAAATAATATAAATAAACATAACAAAGGAGAGAGAATGGAATAAAAGATTATCTTAAAATTGTAAACCTCATTGCACATCGCAGGCTTCCTTTCTAACCATAAAAAAAACACACCACAAAAAGAAGAGAAAAAGTATAAAAATAATAAAAATAAAAACTAATTCAAAAAGAATAGAAAATGAAATTCTACATGACTACAAACCTTCATAGTTGGGTTGCCTCCTAACTTTTAGGTTACCTCCCAATTGTTAGGTTGCCTTCTAACAAGTATTTCTTTAAGGTCTTTTAAGTAGACCTTATCATTAAAGAATCATTATTTTCCTCTTGAATCCATAACTTTAGACTACTTCTTCAAATTTATGATTGCTTGCCATGACGTTATTGCCCAGCTTACCTATTATTAAATGCTTTTACCTACCTCTTTTACCTTGTGTAAAGCATTATTGCAAAAATTCCTATCATATAACTCCATACCAAAGATAACAAACTATAGTACCATCCTGTTTAGATAACATCGATACTTCCTATCCTTCTTTAGTATCTTTAATATCATACCCTTTTCCCTTCTTAGCACTTAACTCACTTAATAACTGCTTTTCACTTCTAAATATAATTTCCTTATCTTCCTCCCTTACATTGACTTGAATAATGTTAGGCAAACTTGCTTGTTCTTATTCTATAATTAATTAAACTAGCTGCTTAATTTATGTCACTAAGTTTTGGATAGAAATATTTATATTTTCATGTTGAAATTCTATACTTTCAACTATGCTTCTGACTTAAATATGAATTTAACTGTTAACTATTCTAATCTCGACTTCTCTTCTTGTTGCTATTGATCATAATTTTATGAATTCAACTTAAAAGAAGCTTGATTGATCCAAAAATAATTTGGATGATGCATCCAATCTAATTTATAGTTGTCACTCCAGTGATCATTATAATCCTTCTGACCATCTCCCTAATTACAACCTAAAGCTCTTTGGTCATCATACTGGTAATCTTGCCACTAATATCCTTTCAAAGTCATTTCATTGATTACCTCCCCACTAATGGCACAAAAAAATTAATTGTGTTTTACACCTAATCTAATATAATTCAATGTATTTAACCTAAGACCAACTAAAGGCAGGTATACCTTGTCAACAAGTAATATAAATGGTAAATACCAAGTATCGTCTCCCAAGAATCTAATTACAAGTACTAGCTTAACTAGTATATAATTACCTAGACAGCATCAATCAACTAAGTAATAAATCTTGAAGAAGTAACTCAAATAAAAAAAACAATGTTCAATTTAAATATAAGCTAATAAATCAAGAATTTCACTAAAGATAAATCTAACTAAGGCTTTAAATTTCAATGGGTTAATCAAACTATAGAAATTAAGTGTTAGTTAGATTTAAGGTAATCTTCACTTAAACAAGATACTACCAATGACCATAGAAATATCTTTTTCTTCTAAACTCAACTTATTTATTTGGTCTATAAACAAATAGGAGTAAAAGATATGAATATTATAAGTTTAAACCTGAGATTTTTAGATCTAAAAACTCTCCCAAAAGATTCTAAAGCTTGGTCCACTTTTAGATTCAATTCTATTACCTAATCAAATTTCTAATAATTAAAAGCCAGTTGTCATAAATCCTCTAATTATCTAACAATCTAACTTAGATTATTAGTTTAAGTAAAATAATTTAAGCACTTAATTAGATAAAATCTTCCAATCATGCAATCATAACCTATATAATTTCCTAACCCTAACTAAAACAATATAAATGCACATATTTAACAGTGGAAACAAAGGTAGAAATAAAAAGCACATATTTATTGATGAAAACTAATGAATCAATACAAAAGAAAAAAAAAAGAGTTAAAAGAAATACATCTAAACCTGATCCATCCTAATTGTAATCTTTGCTCCTCATTTCACCTTCAATTCTCTTGCAAACTCTAAATCACTAACTTAATGTGAAAAAAAAAAGAAAACTAAACCTAAAGAAAATAAAACCCTAACTAAGGACAAGAATGAAAAGCTAACTCTCTCTCTCTCTCTCTCTCTCTTCCTCTTTTAGCTTCCTTTTTATATTTCCTGATTGGCTGTTAGAGTTTTGGAACATAAACATATAAAAGGGTATTTTTAGTCTTTTTATCATACTTAGAATTCATTCATGCTTCAAATCTTTAGACCATGATTCTTGGGCTTGGAGAAACAAAGCTTAATCACAAGTTGTATAAAGAAACACAGAGCTTGTAGGTGTAGTGTTGAGAGTTGGTACTCTCTGTATTATAAGAATGGATCAACATATGGCTTATAAAGAGCTAACACAAGAATAACATGAGACCGTGTAGGTGCCATATCAAGAATTGCCACCTTGTATCTTCATTCCGAAGAAAAATGACGCTTAACAAGGTATACACCAGTGTCTTTTAGGCCCACTGATGCGCTTTTGTCTAGTTTTGCAAAAAAAAATCCATCTTTTTCATGCACTTAGATCCACATTCCAAAAAAAAACTTGAAACTTAATAAAAAAAAGTAATAAGTTGCATAAATGCATCTTTTGATAGGGAAAATTCAAAATAATATACTCTAAAAATCATCTATTTTACCTGCTAACAAATATAAAAAGTGTAAATAATCTAAAATTTTTCAAAAATATTGTAGAAATAGGATTCAAGAGAAAGATCAAATAGCTAAGAATGTTAGGGCCAACATTACTAGTGCAAGATATGTTATGTTAGTTGAAGGTGTAATTTGGAATTTTAAAGCATCTAAAATTGAGCTTTTAGATCAAGAAAGAATCTTTGAAGAAGATGGTAATAATGTTGTTGATGTACTAAATAGAGGCACAAGACTCTTAATTAATGTCGATAATAGATACAATGTACCTATATTACAACCTTTTAGTTACAGTGAAGTTAATGATTCATAAGCTTAGAGCAATGTTATATAGGATGATTAACTACAATAGAAAAAAGAGAAATATGGATCCTAGTAGACATACCTAAAAATAAAAAGTTATTAAAGTTAAATGGGTATTTATAAATAAAGTGAATCATGATGGTAGTATTAATAAGCATAAACTAAATTTATTAATAAAAGTTTATTCTTAAGACAAAGTTTATTATAATATAACATATGCTCTAATTTCCATATTGGACATAATAATGATGTTGCTTGCTCTAACTGCATAATTAGGATGGTTTCTGTACTAGTTGGATGTGAAATTTGCCTTGTTTTTAATGACTTATTACAAAAGAGATATATGGTGAGAAGCCAAAACATTTTTAAGGTGGGGATGATAATGAAAAAGTGTTCTATTTTTTTTTAAGAAATTATGTGGTCTTAAATAAGTTAAAAGAGCAATATTAGATTAAATGGTTATTTGCTTAATAATATATTAAATAGTTATTTGCTTAAACTTAGTTTTAAAAGAAGCCTCAATAATGTTACTCTATATGCTAAGAATTTTTCAAGCTCATAAACTTATTGTCTTCAATTTATATTGATGATATTTTGATCACATAATATAACAAAGAGTTGGTACAAGAGTTAAAGCTTAATTTGAAGAACTTTAAGATATTTAAGTTAGGTATACTTTCTTAATTTTTTGTGGAATGGAGGTAAGGCAATCTTCGTAGACTTGTTTGAAAAACCTTAGCATGGAAAATTGTAATTGATTAAAAGTCTTATGTTTTTGTGAAATTTTTATTAAGAACAACGGTATGCCTAAAATTAAAGGCAAACTACATAGGAACTTAACCGGTAACTTACTACTTTTTATTGCTTGAAGACTAGATATTCTATTTGTTTAATTACCTTTTAATATTTATGTAAGGACATAATGAACTTCATCTTAAAACTACAAAAAGTGTATAAGATACTTAAAGGGTACTATTGATTTTAGATTGCATGAAATAAATCAAAGAAAATTGTACAAAAGGAGTCAAATTCGTCCAAAAGAAATAGAACAAAACCTAACAGGGACAACACTAAGACCTGCCAAACTTAATCAAATCTAGTAACACAAGGAAACCACCGAATAAGAGTAGAACACCAAGGACATAACACCTGGAAAACCCAAAAAAAAACGTAGAAAAAGAAACTGAAAACAGAAAAAATCCAACTAATATAAGGAATGCTCAGATTTCTCTTTAACAAGTCCCATAACAAACGATTTAGATCCACACCCTCTTAGGAGTTTCACACTAATGAAGTGTTTAGAATTGTGCAATCTGTGAAAATTTATGAGATCTGCCATACATTAAAAAAAAACCTAGGCTTTTTTAGGAAGCCAGGTAAGGTAGAATCGGAGGATTCATCTTCATTGTTATAGTTTGCCTCACCAAAGGGTCTGCTGGGGCCTCCAAGTAATATTTTTTTACTAGGAGAAAAAAGCTTTTTCCTTTGTGGAGAGAACCTACACAATCCTGCAAAACAAAGTTAGAGTAAAACACAAATACTAAAATCCTACTACCTCTCATCAATGTTTAAACTGAAATTTTCCAAAGTGTGAAGAACTACTTTGGTTTATAGGCTCCCAACATCCAAGGCTTCTTCTTTAAAAGTTCTATTGTTTCATTCAACAACTAAATTTGAATATAATGTTGCATATGAAGTAAGTAACCATGTTGTTTGGTTAAGAAAATTGATGAAAGGTCCGGATTTTGAGCAAAAGTAACAAACTTTTATGGTTTGAAATTATGCAAAAGCAATTGATATCTTTAAAGTGATCAATATCTTTAAAGTGATCAATATCTTTAAGGTCCCGACTTATCATAATAAAACAAAGTGTTCCAAATTAAAGTTTCATATTATTATACAATTTAGAAAGAAGGTGAGCTAGACTTGGTCTTCTGTAATAGTGAAGAGAAATTAGTTGTATTATTTTTGTTTATCCCAATCATTTTGAATGTGCATGAAACCTTTTAAACACTTCCAAATAAATACAATCAGACCCATCATGTGTGAATTGGGTGATTGAAAAATAAAATTTAAAGATTGAGCATAATTTATTCCAAACATGTATACAATTTATGACTTGAAATATTTTTCATATGATTTGTTGATATATGAATTGTGATTGATATATAAATTGTGAAATTTGCAAATGGTTAAAGGAAATTTTATGATGCTTGCCCTATTATCTTGGTTGTGGATAGATAGGCATGCCGATAGAGTTACAGTGCAACTGCTACAGTTTGACACCATTAATATCCACAGTTTGATACCTTTGAGTGTCCAAAGTTTTATACCTTCGAGTATCCAAAGTTTGATATCTTCCGATATCCATAACACCCGTTATCCACACCCATAGGAAATGTGCAGGTTTAAAACAGAAAATAAAGGAAAGAGATATAGATAAGAAATATAGTATGACAACATAAATAATCTTATAAATGGGCATTTACATTTGTATTGATAATTTATATCATTGAAGGTTAAATATCAATGTTCGAGTCTTAAAGGTGAATTTATAGTCTATGAAAACAAAAATGTATTGAAGCATGTGTGCATTATTTATTTCATTAATTATGCCATTCTTATTTGTATTTGTACAATGTTCATGAATATATGTACTTTGTGGATGACTGCTGTAAGTGATCATCCAAACTATGTGTTTCCTCACTAAGCTTCAAGCTAAGCTCGAGTGTTAATCCATGTAGATCCAAATTATAGGAGTGAGATACATAAAATATCTGTAAGGACCAAGACCAACCGGTAAAAGACAAAAGTACTTTTGAAATGCATTTGTAGTTATATATGATTGTACATGTAATAGTTAAAGGAACTTGTACTTTTTTTGTTACCATATAAATAAACAAAAAAAATATTTTTTACTACTATTAAATGACAATGTTAAACATCGGAGAGTTTTGTAATATAGTTATATGTTAGTTATCTTTTGTGTGGATGGTCTTCTGTGTGGATGGTTGTATAGGGGGTGTTACAGATATGTACACCAAGTCATTGCTAAAAGAAAAATTTTCTACAAGATATACTTGTTATGTGTGATTTCAAGAATTTTGGTTTCAAAGAAGAGAGTTGAGAAATGTGATACAAAAACCAACTATTAGAATCCTCTGTAATTCGTCAACTTAATAAACTAAAATTAGTTTTTAAGACCAAGTCTTATTTATTTAGAATTTATCTTTTTTAGTTTTTATAAATATTTTGACTTATTAAGATTATGATGCCAAAATCACTAAAAGTCTAATTAGTTGATTCTCTTTATTGTAATTAAAGTTCATCTATATTACTTTTTTCTTTTATTAAAAAACAAAAAAAGCAATTAACAGATATGTACACCAAGTCATTGCTTAGAGAATAGTTTTCTGTAAGACATACTTGCTATGTGTGACTTCAAGAATTTTGGCACAAGAAGTGCTGAGAAGTGTGGTACAAACACCAACCATTGGAATCCTTTAGTCAACTTAATACACTAAGAATAGTTTTTGTAATTAAGTCCTATTTTATTTGAAATTTATCTTTTTTCTTATTCTTATAGATCTTTTGACTTGACAAGTTTGTGATGCCAAATCATTGGAAGTCTAATTAGTTGATTTTCTTTATTGTAATTTGAGTTCATTTATACTACTTACTTTTATAAATAAAAAAAATACTTGGAAGCTCTCTTGGTAGCCCCCTTCTCACAAAAGAGAATTGGAGCCACTGCTTCTCTCTCCCTTCCTTTAATGTGTAAGAATTAGTGGGTCCCCTTTTATACGAGAGAGGAGTTATTTAAAGATTCCCAAATTATTTCTAAATAAAAACAAGAATTATAGTAACTTATCCTATATTTTTTCATTTAAATTATGATTATTATATTGGAAAATCAAGAGGCAAAATAAAAAAAATTATGTGATTTCCCATAAAAAGCCAAGATCACAATATTTTATAATAAGATTAAATTATAAATATAATAAAGTATAGATCTAAATTCATACCTTATTTTGAAACTGGATCTATATCTTCATCTTTTCGAATTCTAATACAATAACCACTTTAGTCGCATATGTGTCTAGCCTTTTGACGGTATTCACAGACTAACTTTTGGAGAAACTAAACAATTGAGAGGAATAAATGAGAAGTGCTAGTCCCTCTTATGCTTCTTTCTTTATATAGAAAAATATAAGATCTTTCTTAACATTAAAATTAAATTAAATTAAAATTAAAGTCTCACTTTAATTATAATTATTATTTAATCTTAATAAAACTAAATATCATATATTTGACCCTAAAGTTTTTAAACATTTACAAATAAGTTCAACTTAATTAACTTTGCTCTCCTCAGTTGATCTATATGTCTGATATATTAGGTTCCTAATATGTTAGCAATGATTATAAATTATAATTAGAATTAGATAAATTAAAATTCCTTTTAATTTATATTTAATTCTCTAATAAAATATTTTTTTAATTATAAATTAAAATTAGCATCTAGTAACAAGTCATGACCACTCAAATATTAGGAATGTCAAAGTAGTTTTGATTTAATTTGTCTGTGCATGATTTTTTTGTATAATTCAATCCTTTTGCCATATAATATTCCAAGTAAACATAGAGTATATAATTAGTATCTTCTCTATTTAAGTTCAATCATATTAGTTCTCTATCATTAATAATTGATTTTATTAATGAAATTTGAAATTTATTTTTAAAGTGTTATTTCAACTTAGTCAAGGATTTCTTAAATCAATATTAATCGAAAACAATGAAACATTTTCCCTAATTACTTTAGGTTAACGAATCTTATATTGTTAATTCAACTACCTCCATATAGTTCATACTATATTCAAGTACTACTGATTGACCTATTCTAGAGAATAGAATATAAGTAGCATAAAAACATAGTAATTCATATATAAGATGCCTTAAAGATCTCAAGTTTAAGAATTAGTTATATAATCATCAAAATAAGTATTTCTATAAACGTAAGTAATTTTTCATATAGAATTCTGATATAAGGTCAGTTCAATGAACTTACTCTCTAATAAGTACACATACATTTCTTTAAGTATCTTCATTATGAAATCAACATCTTCCTTCATAAAAAAAAATAATGTATGTTAATTTTTTCATTTTATTAATGTCCAATCTCAATAAAACAATAATTAAGAATAATTTGAGAACAATTCTTAATTATAATATAAATCTCATAATTATAATCTTCATCATAATTTCATTTGTAAAATATTTATTTATTTTATAGACTTTATCTTATACATTAATTAATTAAACAAATATATATATATATAATAAATAATACTTTTAATAAAATATGTTATAGATCTACAACCAACATATTAGTTGTAGAGTATAAACCAACACATTAGACTATCTCAAACACTAGAGGTGTTAGTTTATAACTTGGAAGTTAGGTTTCGCTTTGTAAGTTTAGGTTCAATTGTTTTTTTAGCCAATAGACATTTCTATGTAAGTACAGATAGCTAATCAAGCAGAAACGTCAGCACGATTCTATTCATGTTGATGTTTTAGAACCTAAAACACCAAACCGCCTTGTCATTTTTTATTGTATCTAATCGTATTGTATGTGCACAATGTACTACACTACTACTGTCAACCTTCTACACTGCCTTTCTGTTTACTGATGAATTTCGCTGGAGATAGAGATACGGGGTACATGACCTTAGGTTCCCTTGACGTTTTCTCGAACATTTTCCGCAATGCAAGAATACAAACTTTTAGAACTTGGTTCTTTTCAGTATAATGGAGAGTGTTTTAGTTAATTATGCCTTTAAGGATCTTATGCGCAAATGAGAATTTAAACTCTTGGATAGTTATCCATTTCTGTTAGCATGTATGCTACAAATTTTACAATTCCTTTCATAAACAAATATGAGTCAATAAAGCTAACTCATGTTTTTAAAGCTAGCTCGTTATATTAGAAGTGGCAAACAATGCAATTTTGTCTTCATTAAAGAAGCTTATTTCATATTTGATTTTAGCGATTTATTTTCAAATTCATTTTATAATTTTTAATATTTTTCTTTTTTATTATTCAAAATATAATCTAATTTTACTATTTATTTCATAAAGTATGTTAAATTATAAACTATTATGATTTGATGATTATCCAATTCAATTTAATTATGAAATTCAAATATGAACTTGAAAATTATTTAAACCAATTAAATTTAAATTTTATTAAAAACTTAGTTCAAACTTGAACTATTAGCGAATGTAAATTCAAGTTGGGAAAGGTGAAATTGCATGCACAGGCGTAAACAGGAATTTTGCTTCTGAGGCTTGGTCTATTGGACTTGTGAGCAGCTTTATGATGAACCAGGCCCTTATTGATCTGTTTTATGGGATGGTTTAAGCCTGCAATGCTAAAATCTGTTCTCAAATGCCCCAATCTTATCCAAGCTTTGAAAATACAGCTCAATTATAACGTGATGTAGTGAGAAATTATGGTTCTGAATTACTATCTTCATATTCTCCAAATAATTAATAGGTTAAAAGTTATGGATATCCTTGTAATTTTACTTTTTAAAAATATTTTAACTATTTAAGATTAGTTACTTAAAAATTATAGCATGAGAAATTCTAAAAGGCAACTTTTGTAGAATTTTTAAATTATTGTAATATATATTATCATATACTGATCACTACTAAATTCCTCATGCAATTTATATGATCATTTGGGTAAGTCATACTAAAAGATTTCTGTTAGATTTCATTAGACTAGCACGTGGTAGTATTACGTATACTCCACATGCTATGCATGCAAATCTTGTTTTCTATCCATTAGTTTATGTAAAGACAAAACTAACGATAGAAATTTCAAATCTCATGAATTATTTAGTAGTTTTGAATTCACAAGAATTTAAATAATAATTGATCAAATTACAAGAGTTTTTGGTGAATTTAACCATCTTGTTTAAATAATTAATGGCTTAAAAGTATGGATCTCCTCGTAATTTTACTTATTCTAAAAATATTTTAATTATTTAAAAAGTACTTTAAAACAATTAAATACTTAAAATTATAATTAAACAATCTTAAAAGGAATATTTTTCTTTAAATATTTTAAATCTTTAATATATTAATATAATTGATTATTACAACATGTGTGAAAAAATTTATATGGTCAATTGAGTCAGCCATATCAAAAGATTTCTAGTAAAATTGATGTAGCATATAGCATGACAACTTAATAATTATTCGAAACTTTATGAGAGAAAATCAAGAAATTCCAATTTGAGAAATTTAGAATAATATTCTTAGATACGGGACTTTTCCACATAAAAAGGAAATCTTTTGTTACGATAGAAGAAGTGATGTAGATTATTCAAGAATCGAAGTTTATTTGCTTTATAAAAAGAAGATATCAATTAACTTCTATGAAATAGTTTCACGAGATTCAGCCAATTGTCTTGATCGTGGGATATCATTGAGAAATAAGAATCCGTGTTATCAAAAGATTTCCTACAATTATTTCTAGTATGGAATGAGTCAATCATCCACTTTAGTATCTAATCTAATACGATTAAGATTTCTTTCAATGGAATAGACAAAATTCCAGAATCTCGAAATGGTATAATCGAGATTTCTTGCATCTATAGAATAACTTCAAGATTTGAATTGAGTGC
>JAOXYD010027369.1:0-41443 GCA_028565735.1 Pinacopodium congolense | reverse complement strand
AAATAAAAAATATTTTCTATATTTTGAAAATATTTTTATATTAAATAATTGACAATTTATTAATTAAGATATATTTTTAAAATATATATAATTATTTTAATTTATAATTTATTTTATATTTAATGTTTCGTTATTAAATTAATTTTTATCATAAATCTCAATCAAATAAGATTTTGTATTCATTTTTTTATATAAATGTTAATAAAATGCATTTTTGTTTTTTAATAAGTAAAGTAAAAAGATAAAAATATAAAATAAAATAAAAACACAAAAGTAAAACCAAATGACACTTAAATTCTGTCATGCTTTTCTCTCGTAAACTTGTACATAAATACTCATATTTTTTCTATAATCAAGATCAAATATTTGTTCACTCTTTTTATTTACAAGTTGTAACAAAAAAAATTCTTATAATTTAAATTTCTAAAGTTCAAATATTTTTCAAATGCAAAGTAGGGGTGGTAATTCGTCTCGTAACTAATTTCTTAGGTGTAAAATTTTTTACAACAATCTTCAAACTATCAAGTTGTAAAGATAACCTGTTTCACAACTTCGCATCGGTAGTTAAAAAATTTCTAGTGTCAAAAGTGCACAAAGATATTTGATCTTTTTACAACAAAAACGATCTTAAAAAACTATCAATTTCGATCTTAAAAAAATAATGATTCTTACTCTTAAAAATTTGAAATATTCTTTAATAATTTCTTTTACAAAGTGAAAGCATATATTTCAATTATTGCTCAAAAAGTACGTATTGATATTCAAAGTTAAACCAATATTTAGAAACGAGTTACAAATGGTTTAATTTGTTGGTTGACTTAATACTGTTTGATTAATCAATATTTTGATTTTAGAAGTAAGAAATATAATTAATTTATTACATTTTATTTAAAACATATATGTTAGATACTGTTGTTTCAAAAGAAAGTCCAAAGGACGCTTAAAGTGAATATAGACTTAGATACTTTTGTTCAATAAAACCAAATGCCTCTTCTCCTTTCATACTAGTAGTTTCAATACCTTTGGATGTTCAATGTATATAAGTAGCACAACAATGGAATAAAGGAATTAAGAGGAAAGATATAATGATTCAATCTCCTCATTTTTATGCCAACTCACCAAAGACCTTGAGTATTGAATTCATTATAACCTCTTTGATAACGATAGAGAGATACCACAATATAAACTTATACAAGTTGAATGAAATAAATGACTCACTAACAACCTCAACATAATTCAAACAAAAGCAAATCATAATAATTAACAAGCAAGCACATCATTGAAACTTCACTCAAGTTCATCATTACATTAACTAATAAATATATCATAATACAATGCTCAACCTTAGCGAATTTAATCTTACACCAGTTTTAAATCTAAATATTACACAAGATACACTTCTAAAACTTATTAAATTATTTAAAAAGGATATGCTTTTCTATATGGAAAGAAAGTACTCGTTGGAGCTTTCTCATAGCTGTTGGTTGACAACTATAGAAGCTACTAGTATGTAAGGTCTTTTATGAAGTTTTTTACAAAGGAAAAAAACTATATGGCTAGTAGGTTTATGACCGTTCATAGCCATCTTTTCAACTAAATTACCATTTTACCCTTCTCTTGTATTAAATAGTGGAATGTTTATAGGGACAAATGGTAAACTGGCTGATAGATCGCCATACAAAGCCACTATTGCCAACCATATAGCTAGTCCTTTTTATAGACATCAATTTTTAGGTGACTGATTGCATCCTACCTATATTTAACTTTATATTTTTTTAAGTTCTTCAATTATCATCTAAATATTTCTTCCAAAAGTATTCCGTATGTTTTTACTTTATTATAAATATTTAAGAAGTGCTTAAAAAAATCAAAATGTTCAACTAAAATGGATTAACATCTTTATATAAGTGATCCCCTTTGCATTAGTTTTGATATTAGTTTGTTTATAAGTTTTCACTTAAGATTCGATCACTTGCATTTCATTCCTCATATATGATATATTTGATTGAATCAAAATGTTTGGCCCATGATTTAAGTTGTTAGACTCAAAAGTTCTATGAAAGGAAAATGAATTCCATATCTTCACATTTTGTCTTATTTGAAAATTAATGAATGAATTCCTTATTGTAATGAATGGTTATGACAGATTCATAAAAAAAAATAATGTTAATAAATTGAGTGCGAGACGATAGGTGAAACTAATTTATAATGCCTCAACTAAATAAACCATTACAATCGTACCATCTATATAACATCTTCTTTACTATGGATGAAAAGAACCCTTACAATCACCTTGCTTTTCCATGGGTAAAGACTAACCTTCAAGGTTAAAAGGAATCATCACATTGTCTGCCCTATTAATTTTTATGATTACTACATTAGTACAACCATGTATAACTCAAAACGTTCCTTTATTGCTCTTATAAATAACCTAAGGTCCAATATATATGATGTAGTATACACATTCAACCAAATACTCTCTCTTTAGCCTCTCAAGGCTTTTAATAACTCTCTAATAAGTTTTTCCCAAAAATTAATTGTGATCTATTTATACGAAGAAAGACAAAATATTTAAATTAGAGACATAAACTAGTCATTGTAATCGCTAGTAATAGTGACATTACTCAATTGTGTCTTAAATAGTGTTTCTACACAAATATACAATACTTTAAATATGTCTTTTTAAAGGATACAAGTCGACCAATATGCCATATTGGTTGAGTAATTTATGTACAAAATGAATAATCCACTTTAAAGCCTTAACCTCGATAAGCCAAACTCTAATATAGGTAAACTAAACCTCCTAAAACAAATTTTTTAGAGCTTCGCAAATTATTTTAAAAGTCAAAACACACCCTTTTGAGATAAACTTGATGCAAAACTATTTTAAAAAATTTTCAATGGTATTTTATTGCACCAAGTACATTTTCTTTAAACTCTTCCCAAATTTCTTCTTGACTATGACAAAGTTTATATAATATTACCTATATGTAATTTTGAAAATCAAAACACACTCCTTTGAGATAAACTTGATGCAAAACTATTTCGATAGTATTTTATTGCACCAAATACGTTTTCTTTAAACTCTTCCCAAATTTCTTCTTGACTATGACAAAGTATAATATTACCTATATGTAAATGATCATCCAAATATTGATCCCATAATTAATTAAAATGACCTAGATAAAGCTACAATAACAAAAACTATGATTTGTTACATCTTGAATGGTTTCACTCGTTCTTGTTCTTAGTCCACTTGGCTTGAATTTTCTTAAAGTTCTTTTGAATTGCACTTTCTTTGCTTTTCTTATTTTGTTTGTCATCTGATTTCTCAGTTTATTCAGTTGGCTCCTTTACTTAGTGCATCCATTAACCTTAGTATTTCATATAGAGTTTAACTAGATGTCCATCACTCATGGTCATCCCTTATGTAAAATAAGGGTAATGACTAGAATACACTTTATATTACAGAGGGGGTGGTTATAGATGGCCTTGGCCATTTAGTTTTTTCCTTTAATATATTGCTTTAATCTTAGACAAAGCACCTAATCATTATCACCAAATATAAAAATAATAGAAATTATTTTCTTATTATTATCAAAGCTAGGGTTTTGAATCTTACTTTGTACATCACTATAGATTAAAAAAAACATTATAGCATTAAGGTTTTGTTTATGTGTTCATAGACAATATTATAATTAAATGTTGTAACTTGAAGCTTGTTAAATTTTTAGAGTTAATACTTGAAGTTATGGTTGAATTAACAATACTTAAAGATTATGTTTCAAGCCTAAATCACTATGACTGGAAATATTTGATTGATGATTGAATCCATGAATAATTTTCTTGAAGTTGTTTAGCTATTTGTTAAGTATTTCATAGTAAGAAGACTACCTAATCATTAGAGTGGTAAAAGAAGCCCTTTAGGGAAGTCATTTTTTTTAATTATCAAAACTAGGGGTTTGAATCTTACTTGGTACATCATTATAGATTAAAAAAAACATTATAGCATTAAGGGTTTATTTATGTGTTCATAGACGATATTACAAATAAATGTTGTAACTTGAAGCTTGTTTAATTTTTAGAGTTAATACTTGAAGTTATGGTTGAATTAGCAAGACCTAAAGATTATGTTTCAAGCCTAAAGTAGTATGATTATAAATATTTGATTGATGATTGAAGCCTTGAAGAATTTTCTTAAAGTTGTTCAACTATTTGTTAAATATTTCATAGTAAGAAGATTACCTAGTCTTTATAGTGATAAGAGAAGCCCTTTAGGGTAACTTGTTAGAAATTAACTAAATAGTGTGATCAACTTACATAACATGCGACATCCTTTATATTCTGCCAACTAAGGCATGTGAGATTGATAATAATAGATATTTTCCCAAAAATTAAGGGAGAGATCCTTACAATAATTAGTTTGTTAGGAACTTCCTATTACAGAGAAAAAAATAAGAGAAAAGAGTAACAAGTGAACTTACAAGAGATATAAGTTTTGT
Organism: Pinacopodium congolense; assembly: GCA_028565735.1. Taxonomy (NCBI): domain Eukaryota; kingdom Viridiplantae; phylum Streptophyta; class Magnoliopsida; order Malpighiales; family Erythroxylaceae; genus Pinacopodium; species Pinacopodium congolense. The sequence continues at coordinate 36,941 of JAOXYD010027369.1, read as the reverse complement.
GCAATAGAAGTTATATGAATAAAAAAGGGTTGAGAGAACTAATTTGTATTCTTAGTAAAAGATAAATTGTTATGATGTGATAGAACTAGAGATTTCGACATAAGCTTTTCATGAGTTATATAGTTTACTTTTAAGGTGAAGTGATTGGTATAAACAACTTAAAGTTGTTGTATGGTTCCTCTTTACCTAAGAAATAAGATGTGTAAGTGGTTCTTAGTTAATTAAGAAAGAGTTCATCTTTACCCATGGAAGAAGTGTATATTGGATTTGAATTTTCAAGAGGAGATGAAGGAGTGGATGTAAGTTAAAAGAAGACTAACATTTATAAGTTGTTTGTATAATCTCTCATCCTTTCTCTTTTATTTACTTGCTTTTTTGTTTATGTTTAAATATAGTTTCATTTACTTATTTTATTTAAACTTTATCAACATATTAGAAAATTACTTTCACATAAAGGATAAGTGTATACAAGGTATATAGGCTTGATAATAAAAATTGTAGGGTTACTAGTCTAAAGAGACAAAAAAAAAACATAGCATTATTTTTTTTAAGTTTTGCAATGACATATACCTCAAGCATAACATTTACTAAATTTTTTTTTTGAAAGGCTAATAAAAAATAAATTAATGAAGTAACCACTTAGAGTGCCACAAGGTTTTTAAACCTAGTGACAAGTTTAAAATAACAACCTTTCAAAATGAGGTTGAAAGAAATTAAAAAAACACCCTAAAATATGGCTGCCATTCTTACTATAATCTTGTAAAGGTCCTTTATTCTTACTGTAAATGAACAATGGTTTAACACTGTACTAGACTTCCTGAAGTAGCTCCATGGAAAGTAGCGAGGTTAAGGTCTCCTTAACGAGGTTCCTTCTTAACTAGAGATGCTATTATGTTCTATTTTGATTCCTAAATGTATGGAGTGACAAGAGTTGAACTCTCTTCCTAAGTGTATGAATCATTAGCATTTCAATTTCCATTCTCCAATAGAATAAATGAGTAGTTTGGATTTTTTATATGAAGATGAAGGATCTCCCTTATCTAATCTATTAGATTGGTAGTAAAATCCAGATAGGGGATCTACTTACCACCCAAAACATAAAACTATTACTTTCTCTAAATATAAAATAAATTACATAACTAAAATAGATCTTGTATACTATATAATTCTTTTAGAAAGACTATAAGGACGAGAAGACTGCAATCACTATCTGATTCCTTCCCTCTAAATTAGCAAAGTAGTCTCATATCCTCTAGATTTTCTTCCATAAAAAGATTGGTATGATAGCATTTAAACAAAAATGGTTTCTAAATTCACGTTTAGAACCACACAAACTTCACAAACTGTTAATTGCATAACTTGTTCATTTTAAAAGTTAATAACATTAATATTTCCATCTTTTCATATAATTAGAAAGATAATAACTTTAAAATAAAAAAAATTCTTATGGATTCTTACTAATAATAAATAAATACACAAAGCAAGTAGAGGATGTGTTTAGTATTCGAAAAGAATTATGTACTCACCAAAGTTAGGTGTATGATAAATTGTTTAAAAAACTATTATCCTTTAAAATCACTCACTTAATCTTCCTCTTCAATGCCTTTATGGCAATATGTTCTAATTGCATAAATTAAATCATTTATACTTTTTTATTATAAAAATAATAAATAGTATGAACCTGGTTTATAAAAGATATTTTCATTTATATTACTATAATCATAATATATGTTAGTAGCTAGTTGATGATGGTGACCTAGTAGAGTAACCGGAGGTATTCATGATAAAGTATTTACCTTCTCATAAAAAAACTAGGCGATTCTCAATCAAGTCTTCAAATCTTAAAATTAAAGTTTATATCTTGTAAATAAATAAAGGATGTGAATGTGTTTAGAAGTTGATGTATATTACTTTGTATATATTCATTTTATACATGGAATTGATTTTTGTTAATTAAGTTGAAGTTTAAAGAAGTATGAAGTCAATTGAACTTACTTGTAAATTGATATAAGTAATTAGTTGCATATCATCTTGATGACCCCTTATGATTGAATGACTAAGGAAGAAATTTTAGTGGTTATGTTCGATGAAATTGATAATTTTCCTATAATTATGTAGATTGGATGATGAATTGGTTGCTTGAGGGCAAGTAACAATCCAAGTTTAAGAGATTTGATAGGAGTATAATCATAGTATTATTGAGTGTCATATATTATGTTTTTTTATCCTAGTTTAGTGTTAAATTGCCTAATTTAGGTATTTTATTATTTACTTTGAAGGTTTATATTTAAAAATAGGAATTGTGTAAAAAAGAATAATGTATAATGCATTTTTCACAAGAACAACGTACGTCTTTAATGGAGTTATTTTTGTCTCATATCAACCATCGTTAATGTTAACTCAAGAGAGTAAGATAACTCATTAATAGCATCATTGACATCCGAGCACATCACCGTTGAAGTTTGCTATAAAGATAGAAGAATAAACATGAGTGATGAACAACACTATTAATTCTTAATACCAAGGGCCATTGATGTCTTTGGAGATGTGTTCTAGCTAAGGATCAAAGGAAAAATTAGGCAATTCACATATAATACATAAACGGGACATATATATAAGCATACTTGGGAGGCTTATGAGATATCTTTGGCTTAGTTTTTAACAACAAATCTTACTTTGGAGGATTTTAGGGAGTGGAGCAACATGTTAGAGATTGAAAAATAGTTGTAGCATACTCCTAGCGTTTTTTAAACCCTTATTTCATTTTATCTTAACTCAATTTCATTTTAATCAATAGATATATATGTTTATTGTTTCTTACTTTTCATTTATTAATTAATATGTATGGTCAAATTGTTTACTAGCTAAAGCTAGGTTAGTAGATGATTTAAGTGAATTATTTTGTATGATTTTTATGCCAATCTTTGTTTAGTCGAGAGCTATTTTTTTTTAATTTGACCATATAGAATAGATTGATAGATGATTATGGATCTAAGAAATCTATCCTACTTATTAGAAAGATCAATAAACAATACACTTTAAATTAGTGAATGACCAAACATTGGTTAATTATGAGGGTGTTAATTCTAAATTAATGATTTTATGATTAAATTTCTTCAGCTTTAAGCTAAACTTTTGAGTTTTAAGCCTATTACCTTAGCTTGTTCAATGACCAAATAACAAAATAAAACCAATAGAGATAGGGCATAGTCATAACCACGGTTATGTCTTATTTTTATGAAGATATCCTATATTTGGCCACACAAACATTTATTAAACTTAATTGAATTATTGAAACTTGAAAACCTTGGCTATACATTTGGATTGGTAATTCCCCATTTCAATTTTGATTTCTTTTATAAGAATTAAAATGAGATTAATTTAATAGTTTATAATTTAATCAGTCAATAAAATTATATTCTTTAGATAATTTTAATTTAAGTGACTTAATAGTTACAAGTAGATCCTCGAGGGAATGATAACTTGGACTCTAACATAGCTAGTATATTATTTGTGATAGGATTATTTACCTATATATGTCTTAGGTTAGGATTGTGTTGAAATTTAATAGTAGGAAGACCACCAATAGTTAAAATCTTTATTTCGAAGGTAAAGAGGTAGGGAAAAGGAGGATTTACTTGTCTTAATCCTTTAGCATTTCCAATTATTTTTGTAGGCTCTCCATTAACAAGGATGGCATATGATGTTGTAATAGTACACACTACCCAATTTAAATGATAGAATGGACCTATGCAAATGATCCCTAAACCACATCTATTGTATTACTTGTTAATATGATGCACTTACCTTTGGCCTTATATTAGGATTAATATTAGTAATTGACCAATAATAACAATGGATTTGTGAGAAAATGTGTACCAAATGTTGAAATGCCTTACATTTTGAGTCATGGTCATTTTAGTGAGGCAAGAGGGGATTTTCGAAGACTATACATAAGATTTTAGAATTTTGGTTTTTTATTGGCCTATCTTATTTATCAATGCATATTATTTTGTTAAATTTTATAATATTTGTCAAAGAATAAAAAATATATCTAGGAGACATGCCTTTAACTAACATACTAGTGCATGGAATTCTTTATGTTTAGGGTACTAACTTTATGGAACTCTTCCGTAAGTCATACTTAAATCAATATATCATTACTATTGATTATGTTAGTAAATAGGTTGAGATAATATATTTTTCTATAAATGAGGCAAAAGGTGTAATCAAGTTTTTAAAGAAGAGTATTTTTACACATTTTTGGAAACCTACGACAATAAGAAGTGTTGGGAGCTCACAATTTTTGAATACACAATTTGAAACCCTATTAGCTAAATATGATATAGCCCATAAAGTTGCCACACCTTATCATCTTCAAACTAGTAGTCAAGTTTAAAAGTCCAACAAAGAGATAAAACAAATTTTAGAAAAGATCATTAGTTATTTTAGAAAAGATTGGGCATTAGACTTAGATGATTCATTTTGGACATAAAGAACCTATCTTTAAGAAACATACATGTATGTCTTCTTTTAAATTAGTGTTTAGAAAAACATGTTATTTACTTATGAAATTAGAGTATAGAGCTTACTGGGCATTGAAATTTTTGAATTTTGAATTGAAAAGCATAGAAGAAAAAAGACTTTTGTAGTTGAATAAGTTAGATGAGTTTAACTTTGAAGCATGTCACAACTCAAACTTGTATAAAGAAAGAACTAAAAAGTTGTAATAATAGGCATATTTTACATTGTAAATTCCAAGTAAGTAACCAGGTGTTGGTTTAAAATTTTTTATTGTGATTTTTCCTCGAAAACTAAAGTCATGTTGGTAAGGACCATTCGAATTGTTCTAAGTCTAACTTTTTGGTGTCCTAGAGGTGGTGAATGATAAAAATGAAAGCTTTAAGGTAAATGTTTAGAGGGTGAAGCTATACATTACTAGTGTAATGGAGGAGGGCAACGCTTTTTTCCTTCAGCATCCTTACTATTAATAAAATTTTCTCTTATATTACATTATTTTATTTTATTTTTCATAGGAATGTGTCATTAAGCCTTTTTTATAGCTTTTTATTACTTTTGAGTTTTGAGTTTTTTAGTTTTATGTTTTCTTGATGTTTTTTTTTTACCTTACAGAAGTGTACACATTTTCAATAAGTGCTTTACAATCCTAATCATTCAAGGGAAATTTCTTTCCTTTCCCTCTACTTTTATTTGAATGTTAAGGATAATGTTTATCTTAAGTCTAATAAAGGGGTTTATTTTGATTGATGATGTACTTGAACAATTGTGAGTTTTGAGAGTTGTTGAGTTAGATGGAACAACTTTGATGGTTAGTCGAGGTTAATTTGGTTGCTTAGTATGACTTATATGTTTAGCATTGTCAATATTGCATAAATTTTACTTGATTATGATTTGTTACATGGGTTGTGTAAATTTAATTGACCTTCATATACAATATTAAGTTTTTAAGAAGCTTTGTATGGATTTTTACGTGAACTTGGAATAACGTGTTTAATTTATCTTTTTTCCTTGAAATAAAAAAAAGCCAAAATTTTAGCTATTTAGTAACTAAGGGATTCTTCATCATAAAATGATTTCATAACTAGAGAATTCTTCATTATAAAAATGTTGACCTTTATATCAAATGGTAGTTAAAATTATCAGAGTCTTTAAAAAAAGTATATGAATATATTTGTGTTAAGCAAAAAAGTAACATGAAGAATAAAATACACTTGTTGTGAAAAATGCAGCATAAAGTGCATTTACCAAGTTAATATTCAATAAGTATAAATGAGGGTCTATGTGGAGTCAACTGGATGCTTGATGTTGCATGTGAAAGGTTAATTTATATTGATACAAGTAAGGTTCCAATCTTATTTTTGATAATAATAAAACTTAATTATTACTAAAGATTTTATTTATGGTGTAAGGCTTGAAAGATAAGTACATATGACATTGAGGTTAAAGTGGAAAGTTTGGACTTGATGAAGAAAATTGAGGAAAATGCAAGATCAAACACTTTGGAAGCTTCAAGACCTTTGGTTCAAGATTTAAACTTAATTGTAACTTTTACTTAAAGGTTTGATAATCTTATGGACTAAAATTGCATTTGTATTGCCTAAGTTTTCAAAAGTGCATAAAATTTTCACTATTCAAATAAAATTTGTACTTGAATAAATTAAATCATCTTGGAATTCTAAAAATCCTTATAAATTGTTTTAAAACTTATGTAAATTGTTTTTAAAGTGAAAGCAATGGTTGTGGAGTGTTTAGGAATAGTTAAAGAGTGAATATAAATTAAAAGTTTTCAAAATGAGCTTTAAATTATCATAAACCAAGGCTTATTTTATTTTTACACTTAATTGAAAGGTCTTGGTATTTAAAATCATGTTGGTCAAGTTTTAAAACTTGTGTAAATTAATTTAAAAGTGAAAGGAATTTATTTAGAGGTTTAATTTTATTTTTGGACCAGTTGGAATTATGTAAAATTGGTTTTACAAGGTGACTAGTCATCAATGTCTTGTAACTAATCAATTAGTGCCTTAAAAATGGCTAATAAGACGACTAGTTGAGAGGGGTAGCCAGAAAATGACTATTTTTAACTTTTAGTAAAACAGATAGATTGAAACCCTTTATATAGGATTTTTAAGCTTGTGCACTCTTTAAATAAGGTTCCTAATGGTTGTTGAACCATCTTTATGAAGTTATGAGTCTTTGAGCATCAAAAGTGATTAAAGTTACTTTTTAAGCAATCATTTTTGCATTCTTGAGTTTTTTTAATATTAAATAGCTTGAATTAATTAATGAAATATAAGAGTTTCTCTCTAAGGAGCTCAAAAGAAATTGTCACTATAATGGACACAATTTTATAAGAAAATTGATCAAGACATTAGCTAGTGCTAAATATCATCACTCTCCTTATTTGGTAGCTACTACAAATTGTCTAACCTACATTTTAAAGGACTATAGTGACCTTTTCATATAAAGTGTTGAAAATCTTAGAGACATGCTTGAGAATTGTTCATAAATTTAGAGACATGCATCCTTAAGCTTTTAGAGTAAGAGTTGTATTTTTGTTATTTCAATCCAATAAGTTTTGTTTTATAAAGCTTTTAAGAAGGTTTTTTATTCATATTATTCATCTTCTAAAGCTTGTGAGTCCTTTTGTTATTTAATTTTTAAGCAAAATATTATTTAAGGTGCATTTGTTTTACAAAGGGATTTTTTTTAATATTGATGGGTTAGGATTAATTTAAAGGTTACTTTTCACCTTCACATAATCTTTTTACAAGTTTACTCTTCACCTTCACTAAAGAAAGATTGAGATTGTAAAGGGTTCCTCTTAACCCAAAGAAGATTTGTAAATTTGTTTTTGATTGATAGTTAAGTATAGGAGAGTGAACGTAGGCAATTGAGGTTATTGTTGAAGCATTATAGAAATTGATTGCGTATCCTCCTTATGTAATCTCTCAATTACTATTAGTTATGTACTTATTTTATGTTTATTTTATGAGCATTTGACATAAGTATCATCATAACATCTAGGTTAAATAGTGACTTAAGGATTGCATATATAAAAAAATTGGTATATGTGGTTAGCTTAAAAAATTTTAAAACACTTAATTCACTCCCCCTTCTAGATATCATTAGGACTAATAATATATCAAAGCTAATTTTATTTTGAGCACATTTAATTTATAAAAAAATTAGTGAGAAAAAACTTGAATGGCATACTTGATAGCTTTTACTAGTCAAGAGGTGTAAAGTGTTAGTAGGCACCATTTTTCAATAGCAATGATTTTTAGTATTGGAAGACTAGGAAGCAATTCTTCCTTATGGCCAAAATCACTAATTTATAGGATATAGTTAGTAATTGGCCATACATTCCCACAAAAAATTGTTTGTAATCAAAAGGTGCCTATGAAAAAAGAATGGTGGAATGGTAAGGATAAGAGAATGATTTCTTTAAGTAATAACACTGTTCATATTTTATTTTTATGTACTTAGAGTAATGAATTCAAGAGTGTTGCTAGTGTTTAGAATAATGAATTCAAGAGGGTGTTAGTGTTTGAAATGACACATGAGATATGGCACACACTTAAAGTCATATATGATGATACTAATCAATTTAAGGAGAGTAAGGTATCCATACTCACACTCTAATACGAATTGTTTCACATGCATCATTGTAAAAGTATTTCAAGAATTTATAATAGATTTATTGGACTTATCAATACATAAACATATACTAGTGTTAAACTTGTGAAAGAAATTCTTAGATATTTGTCAAAGACATGGGAGACAAAGATGATCATAATACTAGAAGCAAAGGATTACCTTACCTTCGGAAGAACTCATAAGATCCCTCCTTACTTGTGAGATGAGGCTTAAACATATCAAGGAAGAGGAGATGGTGACAAAGAAGAAGGACTTAGGATTTGAGGCCATGAGAGAAGCATTAAGGGATAAGGAATCACCATCAAGTGAGAGTGATAATGAAGATATTGAACTCATCACAAGTAAGTTCATGAAATTTTTAAAGAAGGGTTTCTTAAGGAGGAAGGATCTAGGTAAAAATTAATTCAAAATAAAATGTGCTAACATTATTTATTTTGAATGTAGAAAACTGGGATAAATGAAGTATTAATGTCCTTTTCTTAAGCAGAATAAGAAAAGTGAAAGAAGTAGTAAGAAGGAAAAAGAAAAGGTGAACAAAAATAGCAAGGCATTAAAGGCTACAATATGTAATGATAAAAATGACTATGAGAGTGAAGATTTCGAAGAAGTTGTAGCAAATATGTGTTTCATGGCTTTGGAAGATGAGTTACTCTCTAACTCTCACTCTTACGATTATCATAATAATGATGACTTATGTTGAGTTAATTAAATGTTTAGAAGCAAAGAATTTGAAAGAATAAAATATCTTCCAAGTACAAGGAGACATTGAAATTGTTGAACGAATGTAGGCTAGAAAATGATAGGATAAAGAGAAAAATGCATGACATAGAATCTAAGAGTGTAGTTCTTGCCTAAGATGATGATAAGGAGAAGATGATAACTGAAAATGAATATTTAAAGAAAAAGGTAGATGTCCTTAAGGAATCATTAGCTATATTCATAAAGGGAAATGAAAAATTCGAGAATATATTTAAAGATTAAAAGGATTCTAATAGTAGGCATGGATTATGATTCACTCAAGATAGTGCTTCTCCAAATGACAAAATCACATTAGTAAAATGTAAGAATTTAGAAGACTGGCATGTAATTAAGTCATCATTTGATAATGTTGTACCAATATCTAGACCTCAACGTAAGGAGAATTGGTATCCATTCATGTATGCATCAAAACTATAGACTATGAAGGATGTACCTTAAACCAAAATTCAGGAATATTTTTTTTATAGAATTGTGAAATTCCAATATGATACATTAATCCTAATGTTAGGAAGCATAATCTTATACATGTTCATGCTCTAAACATAAAAATGAATAAATTTATAAATATGTTTCATTCATATTTCTGGCTTCAAATTTATCTAAGAATGGAATTTAGGAATAGGAAACAAAAAAATGCATATAGGTATAGCAACATGAGATCACATTTTCATTTTTCTGATGTTTCTATGATTTGCTATTAATGTGGACATTTTTATCTTCTAGAAAAATGTTCTTTTGACAAGAAAACTTAGTTTTATAAATCATTAAAAGGTTGAAATGTTCAAAAGGTATTTAATTCCTAAAGACTCAAATTAGTTTGGATCTAGAAATTAAAATGAATTTTTACTTTGTAGGAATTTAAAAGTAGCGAATGATTTATAGATAATGAATATTTTGGGCCTATGATAAGAAATGCATCTCAATTTATTTTACTAAAGAGAAAAGATGAAGGTTTTGTTACTTTTGAAGACAAAATTAAGAATAAGATTATTGGAATTAAGAACATCATTTTGGCATTTGATTGTGGTGATTGAATTATGATGATTTTTGGAGGTGGTAGTAATGGTGGTTGTGCTTTTCAATTTTGTTTGAGAGCATCTGCTGTAAATACAGATGATTAGGAAGGGAGAATAATGATAATGAAATAGGGAGATAGGCAGAAAATTTATTTCTCAATTTGAAAATAAAAAAAGTGATTGTTGGAAACAAACAATGACCTAGTTCACAAGAAAAACTTATCAACGTAGGTAAAACTTCACCATATGCCACCATTTATTAGTGACCCAAATATTTGGTAAATATGGTCATTGTGAACATTTATAACATTCTAATGATTCTTATGTAATCATAACTAGTGGACAAGATTTTGCTTTTCACTATGAATCTATCTATCTATTTTCAATTGACTTTCATCTTTTTGAATATTTCTTAGTTTTTGAAACTATATCATTTAAAGGTTAGACATTGTCGCCTTTAATTAATTTTGATGAGTAATCACAATAAGAGAACATCCTTAATAAATCTTTAGTATGCCAGCCTTTTTTATTTTCACCACTTATTTGTTTACATTGGCAATCAAGAGTAGCTTCATGAGAGTGGTCTTGAAGGATTTATATATGCAACTAAAAAAAAGGAGTACATGTTGTGCTACACAATTATAGACACTTTTTAAATAACCTGAAATTATAGTAGTAGATTGTGAGAGATAAGAAATATACATAGTGTGTATCTCCGTGTTTTTTTTTATTATGACATAGCTAGGAATTTTAATGTATTACTTAGATATGTGCCATTGCATTTTTCAAAAGGAATAATTGTTAAGTATTCTTGTCAAGATTATGCTAATCATATTCCATTTATCTTAGAAAGTTGATCCACCAAATTATTCTAGCATCGTTTTCCTTTTCTCTATATAAACTTCTGCATATTTTTCTTTCTCTAGTTATTGATTTAGCAGTTATTCCTAGTTAAATTTCTGTATTACACCTTCTCTAACTTATTGTCCTAAGGTGTCCTCATATTGTAGGAAGTTCGTGATTAAACCATTGGCCATAATCGTGAAAGGTTGAGTAGGTAACGTTTGGAGCAATATAGTTGTGTAGGTAAAGTTTTTTATTTTCAAATGCCATTGTTACCAAAATATTTTCCTCTATACAGTTAAACCTAGTCCTATAGATGTTTCTTTATAGTCTAGAGTCAGCACTAGAGTTGTTGCTCCAATAATAAAGCTCTTGTTCATCTTTTGTCAGTCTATTGGAATAGCAAATGGTTTCTCAAAAACTCTATAATGTACTTTTGGTTGCATGATTGCTATTGATTTATTCATGTTTGATCACATAACATTTGAATGTGAAGTGGAGTTTTGGATAAATGTAGTTTATTATGATACTTAATTAACTGAAGCATGTATGATTTAGTATTATTGAAGCTTATAATTGCATATCTCCACTCTAAAACATGGTGGGCTCTATTACTTTTTCTATGTACTTTACTCTCTAGAAATCAAACAAGCACAACATTTCGTTTATTACTACTGCAAAAATTTAAAGTTAAGTATTACTACTACCAAGAAAGTCAGTATTTTCGAGGAAATGCTTGCCTGAACCTTAAGGGAGAAGCTGAAATCAGTTAACACGAGTAAGATGAAAGCGCCTTGCTACAATTGTTTCTCTTTGTTCAAAAATGATTTTAAAGTTCATTTACTTGTATAGTGAAAAAGTTAAGGTAAAGTGACATTTAGCTTTACCCTAGAGATGAAGAAATATATGCATTTCCATTATCCAAAATATGAAGAAATCAAAGTTAAATGTTAATGCTCATTATTAACTAATAATATACCATCTTACTTCTTCAAAAGTAATCTAAATCAAAAGGAAAAGCGCTAATGATATGAATCAAAATCGGAAATTTTTTTTCTGTAAATTATAGATTATCTTGAAAAAGATGATAAAATGATAAACTTATGACCAATTAAACATAAGTGTGAAACACCTATTCCCTCCCTCACAGTTAAATTGAAAATTGTTCTCAATATTCGTAAAATCAATTATAAAGCACAAAATGAGATATAAATTGAAGGAAAGAACTTGGAATGAAACGATAAGATCTTTTAACGTTATGTTGAAGTGAACATTGAAAGTTGATCTTTGCTTATAACTGAAAATGATAAAAGGAAAATGAAAGAATAGGAACAATAATGAAATAAATCATGCTCCATATATATAAAGATAAGTCATCTAGATACATCAATGAAGTCAAAATACATTAAAAGAACTCGTAATCCATGAGAAGCAGTCAAACTATAACTAAAGAAATGGAAATACAACTGAGAACAAACAGTGAAGCAAATAACAAAAGCACATGGTCCATAAACAAGATATAGAATGAAGAAGAGCTAAAAATCAAGATTTCGATCCTCTGGAGGTGACCGGCATGTCTCTAAATGTTGCTCAATTTGATCAAGTTGCTACTGAAAATGATCCATACTAGAGTCCATCCCATCCATCCGAGAGAAAATAATAGTGAAACCAGTCTACACACGACTCTCCACCCTCAAAATAGTAGTTAGCAAATCATTGGATGGTGGCTCAGAAGGTGGTATAGGAGGTACATAAGCTGGAATGTGATCATCAAGAGGCAGCCTATGAACGCTTAGAGGGGCTTCAAAGGAAGTCTCTCCTAGGCCTTCCACGGGAACAGCTATAAGAGCAAGTGCTGGAATATCTACATCATCTATATGCTATCCTGCCTATAAAGGTCTAAAAATAGTGTTCCTTCACTCCCCACTAACTCTATAATATGACTAAAGCTTTACAAAAAAAATACAAAATAGAGTTGGTTAGGTTTACTTCTACCTCACCATTAAAAGAGACATTAAATGTCTTAAATATCCTTGTAAGCAAGCATGGAAAACATAATTTTTTTCATTTAGTAGGTAAATTTGACTACATTCCTCATGCACTGTAAAATAAACCCGGCCAAGGGAAGACCCTTTAAGGCTTCTAATCTATAAACTAACTTATAAAAAGATAAATATCATCAAATCTAAGCTCATTCAGACCCCTAGCTCTAGGAAGTACATTAGCCTTAAGATGGCTATAGTTATCTGATCTCAAATACTTAACTGGTTGGTAGGATAGCCTCTCTTGTCAAGTGGACTAACCAAGCCTGACTGAACTCTAGCTACATCTATAGAGAATAAGGAAACGTAAGGAATTGAATCACCTATGATTCTATTCACCCTATGAATATAAATCTTACCTACAACTGGCACCCCTAAAAATGAAGGAAGGACAGAACGAGTGATGATCACAGGGGTACCTCTAACTGATGGGCAAATATCATGAAGATTAGAGGCGTTCTTTTCTTATATATTGGCAAAGAACTCCTTCAACAATAATGGATAATATAGGCCCACTAAGGTGAGTACTAGGAGCCACTAGAGCGTTTAGAAAAAAGGTGAAACTTGAATTAGACTCCACTGGTTGCTAAATGATAAAATCATTGTTTTGCTAGGCCTCAAACCAATTGGAGTTCACTTGACTTGTAAAGCGAGAACAATCAAACTCTGGGCTTAATTCAAAACTAGAGGCTCGAGTATAATGCCTAGGTGCCATCTGAGTTAAAAAAGTTCAATAATCATAACAAAAATAATCAGAAACACCTAGAATTTCAGAAATTTTTTTTTGGAAGAACTTTAGAAGAATATTCATAAGTCAGAAAATTCCCAAATTTTTTACGATGAAATTAAGCAACAAAATAGGTACCATTAAAAAGCTCATGAAATTTCTAAATAGGTACCATTAGAAAGGTCATGAAATTTCTAACACAATGGTATCGAAATCTAAGCAATTGGAGTGAAAAAAAATGAAAATTGCCTTCAATGGTGAATAATGACTCAAAGAGTTCAAAAGATTGTTTGAGAGATTTGAGTGAGTTTTAGAGCGATTTAAGGGAAAAATCTTACAAAAAATCGGAAATGATTAAGTGGAAACCAAGACTGTGAATTTTGGTTTTGAAATGAGGATTTTAAGGCAATTAAAAGCAAAAAAGGGCAAAACTTTAAAAGAGACAGGTTTGGTGAAGAAGATGAAGAAAAACCTGAAGCTGCGGCATTTATGGGTGAACAGGGAGTTAAACATTGGCACTTGAGAAGTTAAACATCATCATTTAAGTGGTCACATTTAAGTCCCCAAATAAGAGTAAAAGGGTGGTTCAAAGAGTTAAACACCACCGTTTAACTATCCATGCTTTACTCTCCAAAATGCAGATTTTAACTTAAAGAACACACCAAACTTTATCAAATTAATCCCGATTTAAGTCCTAATCATTCTAAATGGATTAAACACACAAATTAAACATGGATTAAGGCTAAAATCATTGAAATCAAATTAAAGAGGATTAAAACACTATTAAAACAAAGAATTAACTTTAAAGGAAAAGATTTAAACAATTAAATTTATAAAAGAACAACTAAAACGCTAAATTAAATTAAAAGCATACATAAAATTGAAACCAAAACATGCTTAAACACTAAGGAAAACAAAGAAAAGAAAGTCACAATAAAAACTCACACAATTAAAAGACTTAACACTTTACTAAAATAAAAGAACTTAAACAATTGAAAACAACTAAGACTTAACGAAAGACTTTAAAAACATACTAAATAAAATTAAAATAAATTGAATTAAAGATTCCCAAAAGAGGCTTTATAAGATCAAAACAAAATAAACTTAGAAACAAACCCAAAGAACACCCTAGATTAAATTTAATCCTAAAGGACATCAAATTGAAATAAAAGAACTTAATCTATGGTTGAGTTGCCTCTTAACAAGCGCTTTTTTAAGGTCTTTTAGCTTGGCCTTAAAGTTAGGGAATTTTTAATTAAAATTTTATCTCACCATCCATTTGATTTAATCCATTATTTCCATAAGGGCAAGCTAACTCTCTAGAGGTCCTTACACCTTTAAGTAGGTGTTGAAAAGTATCACGAATCCTATCTTAGAAGAAAAACCATATAAAGCTTTTACCTTTAATAAAGTACCACGGAAGAAGGCTAAGAATTACTACTTTTGACCTAGGAAAAAAGTAATAACACATAGAAAATCAATGCTCTCATAAGTCACTTCACTTGGCTCATCCTTAACACTCTCATCACAAGCCTCCATTTCACTTTCCTTTGAATCAATAAGAAGCTTTTCCTATCCACCAATTATGTTTTCTTCATGGCTTGTACGAGTTTCTTATTCTAAGGAAAATTTTTGATTTACAATTTTAGGAAATTGAACCATAAAGTCATAAAGTGATTCATCACTTTCTAAGGTTATATCAAAAGGTTTGAATTCTTCACTTTCAAAATCATGGTTAGAATTCATGCTCACATCAGCTTCCACATCATTATCTAAATGAAAAATTGATTGATCATTTCCAAAGCTTCATAGGAAATTCTAAAATTTTCTAGGTCAAGAGCTTGGTAATGATGCAAACATTCATCAATTTCCACATCATTAAGATCATAAGGAATGAAACACTCTTGCTTAATATTATGTATGTAAAAAGTATTTAATTCACTTGATTCTATTGCAGGGGAAGCATGCAATGAAAATGGATAATATTATTGAATGGATTATTCTAATTGTGCCATTTGGGATATTAATTGCAATTTTAAAAAAACCTTATCCCTAATCCTACTTTCTTTGACAAGAGAATGAATTTTTCTAAATTTTCTCATTAAATCCTTCATTTTAATTAATTTAGCTAATCTAGCTTCATGACCAGACGAAGGTTCATAAGATGATCTAGAAAATTGCTTAGAGCAATCTTAGAAATAATAAGATGATTGAAAATAAGAAAAAGATGGTTCAAATTGAGATATAATTTTTCATGAATAATCAGGATAAGATTAATGATCAAAAGTATAACATTCATGATTGGATTCATTATGGTTCGCCCATTCATTGTGTACTTTAGTAGGCTCATACCATTAAAGATCTTGCCAATAATCATGTTGCCCCATCATCTTTTAATGACTAGAAGTAGGCACCAAAAGATGTGCAACACATAGACTTAAACATATAAAAATAAACACAAAACACAATAACATAGACAAAAAACAAGAAGAAGCAAAGGAACACAATATAAGTAATATTTACACCTTAGAATAATTGACACCAATATATTCCTAATATCACAATCTATTTCCTTAGCAGCGGTGCCAAAAACTTATTGTTGGTTGGTTTAATGCTCAATTAGCCCAAATAATTTAATCAATTAACATGGAAATCAAATTCAATTCAAAACTAACAATACGATAGTGTACAGGTTAAAATGTCATATAATGGAGCATCTTTATGATTCTGAATGTTGAACCTATAGGGAAATAGTGTGATTAATAAGGTAATCAAATTAAAATTATCTCGTAAGCTCAAGATATCTAAATTATTTAAGCTAATAGAACTAAATTAACTTAAAAACTTCCAACTATTGCTATGAATTCCAAATTGCTTAAGGATTAAGGCTTAGGCTTTAAATGGATTAATTGAGTTATGAAATGGATTACAATGCCTAATCTAGGGTTTTCATTAAATCAAAACATTGCTATGGTTAAGAAAATTCCTTATCTCTAACTATCCTAAATTGATCTTTGGTTATTTGATCAATTAATAGGTATTAGGATTAAAGTTCAAAAAGTTCTAATCCTAAATTCCATTTTCAAGATTAGTACCCTAATGGTTAACTAAAGTAGATTTCTTGAATCCTTGATTTAAACCATGTTGTTTATTGATTTTTCCAAAGATTAAAGTAGATTTATCTTATCTTTAATCATCTTTAATCTTATCTTAAGTGATCGAGACAAGCGTTAAGATTTCAAATAAACAAATATTAACATCCAAACATGTGATGAAAACTCATTTAATCCATTCAAGAACCTGTTGTTAGCATGAAATAAACTTAAAACATCATACATAAATAAAAAATTTTGGATTTTATCAAAACAGCCTATGTTCTTGAACATATATGAATAAAGATAGTAAAATAAGTGAAAGAAGGGTCTGGATTTCACCAAATGTTATTCCAAAGTGTTAGACAACCTTTCATCAACTTAATAAACTCCTGGGATCCTCAATACAACCTAAAATTATCATGAACAAATATGAAAAAAAAAACAGAAAAGAAACGTAACTAAAAAAAAGAAAGAAAGAAACCTTAAGCTAAATCTCAAATTTAGAGCTCTCAATTTTTTCTCCTCTGCACGAATTTAGGTTTTCTGGCTTTATATATGTCTCAGCAGCATGTGGTAAGTAAGTGGACAAATTCCAGCCAATCAAAATTGAAGAACTAGTTAGAAATGTCTCGACTACTATTTAAATGGTACTTGAAGAACAATTAAATGGTGTCGTTTAATCCTCTACGTTTAACTGCTGAATCTAACTTAAATGCGGGTCTTTAGGATTTAAGCATGGGGTGCTTTTGAGACCCACATTTTACTCCATTCTTACTCCAATCTTCATATTTTCTCGCATTTTCACTTTTGATGTTAACTTCCAAGTTAAACATTCTAAGTCATAAATCAAACAATTTAACATCAAAATAGGGGTGAATTATCATCACAAAATAATGAATAATCATATGAAATGAATTCCTATCAAAATTCAATGTTAAATCAAGAATAACAATGAATACTACAACTTAGAGTTATAAAACCTTAAATCCTATGAGAAACTTAGTTCCAAAACATTGTAAGAGAAAGGAAACAGAAACAATTATGCAAAGGAAGGAAACAAAAATGATTCTATTGAATGTCTTAAATTCTTATCTCTTAATGATCCTTATGTGAATTCCTATCTTTGATCTTCAATCTTAATGTGTTTTAATCCTTTCTTCTCCTTCAATCTTGTGCAAAATCCCTTTGAGATGGCTTAGGACTTGAGTTCTCTTCCTTGGAGACTACTTCCCCCTTTAGAGGCTAGAAGATGCCAAAAATAACCTAAATTTGGTTATTTGTGGATAAGACTTATAGGTGTCATAGCTGTTATTTTCTTTGCCTAAATGTCACGGGCAAGGTCAGAGTTATGACCTTTCCTATGTCTGTCCAACTTTGATTAACTCTTAATATTTTACTCTAATTTCTTCACCTCTCATCCTTTGATTATAAAATTTGGTGTGGACCTTCATAACCTGATGTTCTTGCCTCTCAAATCAATTCCACATTTTTCCAATCTAAAAGGTGCATGAAAATGCTTACCAGACTCCTTCAAAACTTATAAAATCAAAGGGAAATATATAAGCAACATCTTATTTCAAAATTTAAATTATATGCCTAAAGGTATCATGAAATCTTCCTTCTAAATAATTATGAAATCATGCCTAAAACATGTGTGATTTAGGAGATATCAAATTTTTTGGGATTGAAATGAAAAAGTAAATTTTTTAATAAAAAAGTTACGAAAACAATTATTTTATCGAGTATCAATGGTGCCATTGTTATTAACCATTGATCTTTTGAACAAAAACCTGTAAAACTTGGTCAAAAAATGTCCACAATTATCTAAAAGTTTTCATAACTTCAAACTTAATTTAAAACCTTTTCAAAACACAATTATAAATCTTTTTCAATTGCTATATTGAATCAAGTGCCAATAGAAAACTTTATGAAAAAGTAAAAACTCATGAGATGCATGAGTGAAAATTTTGAGCCCATAAAATATGTAAAATTTAAGTTACATTTAGACATGCTTAATAGAACAAGTGGTCTTAAATCTTTCAAAATTATTGATCTTTCTTTCCTTTCTATTATAACCTCCAAATCCAATATTTTACCATCATATTTACCTATCTTTTAACTTTGCATAAAAAACTTAAAAATTAGCAGAATATATGTTTTTAGTATCATTAAAAACAAAAGATTGGAACCTCCTTTGGTTAATATTCTTCCCCTTTTTGATAATGACAAGAAATGTGATATTAAAAAAATATACAAATTCAATCATCTCATATGAACTCATAAGCATGCATATTATAAACATTTATCATATATATATATATAGTTACATATACCAAGGGCAAACAAATTATGCTCCTACCATGCTCTTATTATGCTCCCCCTTAGTTGATGCATCAAAGCCAACACTTCAATATCACTCACCATTCTCTTTACATCAATTTAGCTCATCAATTTAACTCCCACTTAATGAAAAACTTTAATTAAATTTGAAACATATTAATTGTAAAAAGACAAAGAGAAGAAGGGGGAATGCATAAGATACCATGTGTAAAATGCATAATAAAAGTTCATAAACATAAATGAAAGTAGAAGAAATCATGCGTAAACTTACAAAGTTCAAATAGATCAATTATCAATCATGCCTAGTTTTGGCCTAATCATAGTAAATCTATCCTCACTCATTGGTTTAGTGAATATATCTACCAATTGATGTTGTTTGGCTACAAACTCTAATTTTCTTTCATTATTTTACATGTGATCCCTTATAAAGTGATATCCAATTTCAATGTGCTTAGTTCTTGAATGTTAAATTAAATTTTTTGTTAAGTAAATGGAATAAGTGTTATCATACGTAATGGGTATCTTGGTAAGCTCTATGACATGATCCTTAAGTTGTTGCCTAAGCCAAAGGATTTGTGTGTAACTACTACCGACTGCTACATACTCCTCCTTTACATTTAATAAAGCTACAAAATTTTGGTTTTTTTTGGCTAAACTAAGACACTAAGGAATTTCGTAAAACTTGGCAAGTACTAGATGTACTAGGCATTTCCTAAACATATTTTAGGAATTACTCTTTAAACTATTTATGAACTCTTGATTATTGGTTTAATGAAATGAATACTTATGGTATTTATTATGCTTATAATTTGAAATAAATTGAAAACTTGAGCTTCATAATTTGTATTAAGTGTACAACGGGGGTTGGCATTCAATAAACCCATAAATATCAGGTTTATTAATTGATCAGAGAGAGATCTAATTGGTTTAATAGATTGGCTATAGGATTATTTCACATTTAGTTGATTTTCTAAGAAAGGCTTTGTAGATTGAGAAATTACAAGGTTAATTCTATGTTATTTGGCTAAGGAAACTTAGTTACACCTTGAGATAGGGTGACCAAAATATTAGGAAATCTTGGGCAAATATAAATTGATTCAATAAAACAAGAGAGAAACAAATAAGGATAAGAGTGATTCCTAGGTTTAAGTTTATTTCGCATTAATTTTCAATTTCATAAGCTATCTTAGTTTATTTTTAGTTTTTGCTGCTTAAATTTAAGCCTTAGACAAAATCTATCTTGAATCAAGTGGTGATTAAACCCAATCCTTGTGGGACAATATCTACTTATACTATAAGTTATGACTCGTGCACTTACGGTATTTAGCATAAAACGAGTTTTCAACTAACAACTTAACACTTAGTACTCTTGGATGCCTTCAAAATAAACAAAATTATTTTTCTTTAAAAACTTACATTAATTTAGGTCCTTGGTGTTATAGAAGGCATTGCATCAAGACAAAATCTTTCTAAATGTCTAAATCTACCATAATGATCACAAATATATGAAATATCATAAAAACACACATGCTATCTAAGATTGTTTCTGTATGAAAATTTATTTTTAGTAGGCTTGAATAAACTTCTTTAGTATGGTATTTGCATAAAATATTTGTAGGGCGTGTTCCTTGGCCTAGGATATGCATGGGGGATATTTATATATGATGGAAAATGCATTTTTCATGCTTGGATAGTGGCTGTTTGAAATTGACTTCTATATGGTATATATGCATTGTTTTCATTCTTAGCATGTTCAAAGTAGCTAAAATTATTCCTAAAAGCATGCACATTTACTCTAGATGTAGGTATTGAAAAGTACATAAATGCATAATTATCCTTCTTAAGTTAATTTCTAGAAGTGGTCACACCATTTTTCAAAGATGAGCTTAAAGGAGTTTCCTCTTCATCTGGTTTCTTACCCTTAACAAAAGTAGTCATAGTGTTAGGATTTAATGGCCTAGGGTAAAATCTAATCCATATCTATCATTTGAATATTTTTAAGCTCAAAGCATGCTATCTAGTTTTTCCTTTCACTTGGTGAATTTTTATAATGATTCTTTTAGGACATTTACCCCATCATTTAAAGGTTCATTTTCATTCAAAACTTTCTTTCTATCATTATCAACATACACATTCTTGGCTTCCAAGTTAAGTGATTCACTTTTAAGATTATAATTCTCTAAAATAAGCTCATCAATTATATTCGTGCATTCTTTGTATTTGGAAGGTAAATTCTTCCTTTTCAAGTCCATAGCATGCAGGCCTTTAACTAAGTCATCAAAACTCAACTCTTAGTCACAATCATTATCATCATTGCAAGAATATAAAGTAGAAGTTGCAACCTCATTTTCTTATTTTCCATCCTTAGATTCACTTGAAGTTTCCTAAAATGCCTTTAGTTATTTTCTCATATTCCTTTCCTTCTTCTCTTTCTTGCCCTTTTTATTATTCTTTCTTCTTTCTTATTTTCTTTAAGCAGCGGGAATTGACTCTTAAGGTTACCTAGTTTTTGACATTTAGAACAAGTTATATTGGTAGAAAACTTTCTCTTAGATTCACTATTACCTTGTTCTCTTCTTTTAGAGTAACCCTTATTCTTCAGAAACTTCTTGAATCTTCTTTAAGGAGGAATATTTCATCTTTAATATCATTGGATATGGCTTCCTTATCACTTGAGAACATTGTTATGACTTTAAATTCCAAGTTCTTCTTTCTTGATGTGATTTTCTCCTCCTTATCTTTAGTCTCCTTAATTCTAATTTCATATGTAAGAAGTGAGTTGATTAACTACTTTAAAGGTAGTAAATTCAAATCCTTAGCTTCTTGAATTGGCATTAGTTTTACTTCCCATTCCTTAAGTAATGACCTTAAAGAATTTCTCACAAATGCCAGATTAGTATAGGATTTTTCAAGACATTTCAAAGCATTAATGATATCAATGAATCATGTATATATAATAGAAATGCTTTCATTATGATGCAGGGAAAAAAATTCATATTGATGTGTCAACATTGAAACCTTACTCTCCTTTACTTGATTTATTTTTTCATGTGTGATTTAAAATGCATGTCAAATTTCATAGAAATTTCACACATAAATACTTTACTGAATTTATGTCTACTTAGTACAAAACATAAAAATATGAACAGCCTTACTATTTAGTGAAATTAATCTCTCATCATTTAATTTAGACTCTTTCTTTACTTTAGGCACCCTCTGTCCATTTTCAAACTTAGTGGGAATGTATGGCCCTGACTAATAGTACCTCATATCTTTACCTTCTCAGCCATAAGGAAACATTTCATCTTAGTCCACCAATAGAGGTAATAATTCCCGTCAAAGAAAGGTGCTCCACTAATGTTTTTCCCCTTGTGGCTAAATGAACCTATCAAATGTGTCATATAAGATCTCTCTGTCAATTTCATTAGAAATTAATTAGACTAAGGTAAGCCTAGCTCTAATACCAATTATTAGTCCTAAAGGCACTTAAGAGGGTAGTGAATTGAGTGTCTATAAAAAAATAGTCCTAATATGAAATTTTAGAAAACCTTTCACCAATTTAAGGAATATGATGATTCTAACCTAAAATTCACCATAAAGTGATGTCTTAATGAATATGCAATGGTTGAAACTTAATGTATGAAAATCAAATGCAAAAATTACCAAAATATAATAGACAATATCCCTTTACAATCAACAATAATATATGAGTAAATCCATAGTCAATTAGCTCCAACACATCCTTTGTATAATTAATGGCAACACTAAGGTAAATTAATGGTTGGAACAATCACACAAATGATTATTAATAAAAGCATAAATCAATATCAAAATGAGATAGAAACTTTATAGTACACTCAATAGTATGTTGGTTTATGCCTTTATAGCCAATCAGTTGGTAGTAAAATTACACATATAACATTGAATATTTATTTGATAAAAGGCATTCTTTATATTTATATTATATATATATATTATATTTTAATTATTAATCATAAAGGTAAATCCCTAAAATTATTAATTTTCAATTAGAAATTATAATGAGATTATAATTATGAGATTGAAATTCAATTTTATATTATTCTTAAAATGTTTCTAGTTGTAGTTTTATTAATATAAGATATTATGGAACGGTTATACTAGCACCAATGTTTTTAATTTCATACTGGTATCGCCCGAAAATGGTACAAAATTAAAAAGTATTGTACTGGATTTAAATGCTGGTCGGTACTGAAAATACTGGTCGATATTAGGACCAAAATGAAAATATTTTTTTTGAAAGAGAAATTTTATATTTTGACCTTTTGGATTTAAATTTAAGTTAAAAACTACACAATATAATATATTTATAGACTATTTTGTAAATTTTATAAAATATAGAGACTGATATATAATTTTAAAAAATTATCTGAAACGGTACTGATATTGACTGGTATCGGTACAGTACCATTTAAAACTAAATTTGGTACTGGTACCAATACGATATTCAAAATATGGACCAGCACACGTTATGTTTCATTTTATAGAAAAAATAATTGATCTCATATATTAAATCGTAGAGATACTTAAACAAATGTATAGATGCTTATTAGAGAATAAGTTCATTAGACTGATTTGGTTATGAGGATCTCAAATGGAACATTACTTGTGTGTTTGTGGATTAACTAATTATGATGGTTTTATAATTAACCCTTAGACTCGATAATAGAAAAGTTATCTCATGGAGGAATTACTATGTTTTTATGCTACTTATGTTATATCCTTTGAAGTAGTTCAATTTAGAAGTAATTGGATATAGTATCAATGGCTTAATCACATAAGTGATCAATAATAAATGCATAAATCAATATCAAATGAGATATAAACTTTGTAGTACACTCAACAGTATGTCGGTTTATACCTTTGTAGCCAATCAGTTAGTTATAAAATTACATATTTATTTAATAAAAAGCATTCTTGATTTTTATGTATTTTATTAATTATATTTAATTATTAATCATAACAGGAAAACCCTTAAAATAATTATTTTACAATTAGAATTTGTAATGTGATTATAATTATGAGATTCGAATTACAACTTTATATTATTCCTAAAGTGTTCCTAGTTGTAGTTTTATTAAGATAGGGTATTGATGGAACAATTATACTAGCACACGTTATGTTTCTTTTTTATGAAGAAAGTGATTGGTTTAATAAATTGAAATATATAGACACTTAAAAAAATGTATGGATGCTTATCAGAGAATAAGTTCATTAGACTGATATGATTATGAGAATCTCAAATAAAAAATTACTTTTGTGTTTGTGGATTACCTAATTATGATTTTTATATAATTAACCCCTAGACTTGAGAATACCAAAGTTATTTCATGTAGGAATTACTATTTTTTATGCTACTTATGATCTATTCTTTGAAGTAGTTCAATTCGGTAGTAATTGGATATAGTATCAACTATATAGAGATAGTTAAGTGAATCAGTAAATGATTCATCACCTTATAGTAATTAGGGAGAATGTTTCATTATTCTTAATTACTAGTGATTTTGCAATCCCTATTTAGAATGAGTTGAAATTTTGAAGAGTGGTTTATTCTAAATATCAATTATAAATCATTTACTAATTAGCAAGAACAAACATGATTGGGTTAACTTTAAAAAAATGATTGGGTTATTTAGAGTAAACACTAACTTCATAATCTAATTTCAATTGAAACATTAGGATTAAATTATACATCATAACCATACATGAATAGGTTAAGTCAAACTAATTTGACATTCCTAATATTTAAGTGATCATGACATATTACTAGATGTCAACCATGGCCTATGGTTATAAATTATTTAATTAGATAATTAAAAATAAATTAAAATTTTTTTAATTTACCTAATTCTAATTACGAATTAGAATTAGAATTTATAATCATTGTCGACATATTAAGAAGTGCTAAAATCTGTATTTTTAGCTTGGCCACTTAAAAAAAGAGTGATATATAACCTAGGATTCAAGATATCTAACTAGGTTGATGGATCAATAAAAAAACATAATTTAATCTTTGTATAAACAATATGTTATTAATTATAAGAGTTTAGTGCATAGACAAGGGATGTTAGTTTCAAGCCTATTGTCTAAACCTATTGAATGATCAAACAACGAGATAGAATTAATAGAGAAAAGACATTGTATTAATTGTAGCTTTGTATTGAATTTTGTGAAGATACTCTAAATCAATGTAATAAACTTTTATCACTCAATTAATTAATCAAAAACCTAATTTTTAATGAAATTTTTAGAGTTGTTAATTTTCGAAAACAATTTGACTTCCTTTACATTATTTAAAATTGGTTAATTTTACTGCTTTTCAAATTTAAATTTAATTAATCTGATCATTCTAGATAATTGTAATCTAATTAACCTCATAATTATAGTTGTTTTCCTTTGTCTTTGGGCTACTTTATTACTTACGATAGGTGCACTTATAAAATATTTTTGAATTAAGATTTGAAATTGTGTAAAAAAATTAAATCAAATATAACTAACACTAAGTTTCATCACCTTTGTCAGGGATCCAAACTAAAATACTAGGAATATAAATTAGTGTAAATTACTCTAGAACTCGTATATACTAATTTTCTAATTTTCTGATTTTTGTACATTATTTTTCTTAATTTTATTTTTGAGTTTTTCTGCTAATTTTTTAAATCATTTTTTGTGTTGTTTTCTTACTTAGGTAGTATTTTTTTCTTTGTTTAGCTAGTTGTTTATTTTCGCATGTGTGCGTGGGGTCAAAAGCCTAA
This sequence comes from Pinacopodium congolense, assembly GCA_028565735.1. Lineage (NCBI taxonomy): Eukaryota > Viridiplantae > Streptophyta > Magnoliopsida > Malpighiales > Erythroxylaceae > Pinacopodium > Pinacopodium congolense. Next base: position 11,147 of record JAOXYD010027369.1, on the reverse strand, counting down.
ACAACTTGAATTTAATCTAGAGCTTGAGCGTACACTTCATATTAAAAAAAAGAATCTTGAACTGGCACGCCTAGTCCATTAGAAGTAGGTACATCTAGTGAAATAGACTCTGAACCATTAGAAATGGACCTATATGAGTATGTAGTTCTTCGACCTTAAGAACATAGGGAATTTACTATGATGGACTTGGTTATGGGAAACAAATGTAGACTCGTGGCTAGCATTTTTTGTCCTAGGGTAAACAATAACAATTTTGAAATACCTTAAGGCATTATTTCCATGGTTAAGGCTTCACAATTTGGTGGCTCAACTTTAGAGGATTTGAATGAACACTTGTAAATTTTTTTATATATTTGTGATCTTTTTAAAAATAATATGGTTACGAAAGATGCAATTAAGCTTAGGCTTTTTCCCTTTTCTCTTTGAGATAAAACTATAACCTGATTATCTACTCTTCAACGTAGTCCCATTACTACCTAAGATGATCATATGAAGCTTTTTTTAACTAAATTCTTTCCATCAGGCAAGATATCCAAAATGAAGACTGAAATCAACCCATTTGTGCAACATGAGGATAAGAGCTTATGTCAGGCTTAGAAGAGGTTTAGAGAAATGCTATCTAAGTTTTCTAGTCATGGGTTTATTACTTGTCAACAAGTAGATATTTTTTAAATTAGAGTCACACCTATTACTAGGAGTGCCCTAGATGCTGCTGTTGGAGATAATTTCATGAAAAAGGCCCCAGATGAAGCTTATAGTTTAATTATGAAAAGGGCGGCCTATAACATCTAGTACCATTTAGAGCATCACCTTAAGAAACCATATGGAGTTCATGCTATCAATGATATAATAAGCTTAGTAGCCCAAATTGAAGTCCTAAGTAAGATGCTAGACAATTTAGTGAGTAGAGTTGAAAGTAGTACTTTTATAGGACTAGTTGAGTGTGAAAATTGTGGAATACCTCCAATTCATCATTATATTGTCAAGTAGGAATTCCTTTTTTTTATGAGTTTGATCACACTGAATTTATAGAACTTTCAATATACAAAGAGGAAACCCCTATTTAAATACTTATAATCTTAATTGGAGGAATCATCCTAATTTTCCAAAGAGCAACAATTAGAACTTCCAACAACCACCTTTAACCAACCCTTAAAAAACCCATTCACTTGGCTTTAGAGCTAATCCACCTCCACAAGAGAAGCCTACTTTTAAGAATATAGTGTTGAAGTACATATGGATCAATGAGTCTAGGATGTAAAATCGCGAGACTTCTATTAAAAAATTGAAGACCCAAGTAGGTCAGATTAGACAAATCTTATAGGAAAGGCTACTCAGTAAGTTACCTAGTACTATTAATCCCATCCTGAAGAACATGATAAAGCCATTATTTTAATAAGTGGTAAATAAGTGGAGCTCATAGGTGAAAAGAAGAAGAAGCAAGAAGAGAAAATGGTGGACAGGGATGAGAAAGAGAGAACTAAAGAGAATGAGTAGAAGAAAGAGAAAGAAATTAAAAGTGAGAAGAAGGATATACTACCTAGGTTTTTTGTTGATCCCAATATACAACCTTACAAGCCTATGATTCTAAATCTTCAAAGATTAAATAATTCCAACTTAGATAAGTAATTTGGGAAGTTTTTAAATATGTTGAAGAAGTTGCACATAAATGTTTCATTTTCTTAGGCAATTTCATAAATGCCCTCTTATACAAAAATTTTAAAGGAAATGCTTTTAGAGAAGAGCTAGTTAGAAGAGTATGAGATGGTTAAGTTTAATGAAGAGTGTAATGCTATTTTACTTAAGAAGGTACCTCTAAATTTTAACGACTTTGGTAGTTTTACCATTCCTTATACCATAGGTTACCTTCAAATAGACGGGGCTTTGATGGGCTTAGAAGTCACTAACAATTTGGTGTCTATGCCTATCTTCAAGAAGCCAGGATTCGAAGAAGCCAAACTCACTATAATCTCATTATAGTTAGCCAATATTTAATGACCTATCTAAGAGGAATAATCTAATATGTGTTAGTAAAAATGGATAAGTTCATTTTTCGTAATTATTTCTTGTTATTGGACTTGGAAGAGGATAGTAAGATACCTATCATTTTAGGATGATCATTCATGGCTATAACAAGGGTACTTATTGATGTCTGTGGAGGGAAGCTTATCCTTAGGCTTCAACATGAAGATATTGAGTTTGATGTATTTAGAGTAATGAAGCATCCATTTGATTTTGATTCTTATAATTTCATTGGAGTTAGTTCCTTTCAGAGTGATCCATATTTTTTTTCATATCCATTATAAAAGGCATTAATTCACTCATGTTTTTTGGAGTTATAGGAGGAAGAGGTTAAGGAAGTGCTACAAGAGTTAGAAGCTATGAAGGAGTCTTGTAATTACATTAAGTCTAAGAGGTATAAGCCTTTAGATAGACCAACTATGCCCTTATGAAGCCATTTATTGAAGAATTCCTAACTTTTGACCTTAAGCCTCTTCCCTTACATCTAAAGTATATATTTTTGACACCTTCATCACATTTAATTATTATCTTTTCATCTTCATTGACTGATACTATGGAGGAGATATTGTTTAAATTGCTATGAGAGTACCAGTGTGCGATAAGATGGACCTTAGCCAATATAAAGGGGATGAATCCTTTAATTGACACCTATATAATTTTCATGGATGATGGAAATAAAATCTTAGTGCAGCCATAGTGCAGATTGAATCTAACTATGAAGCAAGTGGTTAAAAATAAAGTAGTTAAACTCCTAGATGAAAAATGTGCATTGATTATAGAAAATAAAATAATATCACCAATCAAGATCATGTTTGAATACTATTTATTAATCAAGAAATTAAAAGTTTAATAGGGCATAGTTTTCATTTTATTTTAGATAGGTATAATGGATACTTGCAAATTCTTGTAGCCCTTGAGGACTAAGAAAAGACTACATTTACCTATCCCTATAACACCTTTGCATACTGGCCATGCCTTTAGACTTGTCTAATTCCCCCCCCCCCCCAAATAACTTTTTTGGTGCTGTATAATGGTCATTTTTGTTGATATGATAGAGACTTGCATCAAGATTTTCATGGGCAATTTTTTTTTGTTTTTGTCACATCATTCATGCATGTTTGGAAAATTTTGAAATTCATTAAAGAGATATGAGAAGATGAACTTAATTTTAAATTAGGAAAAATGTCATTTTATGGTGCAAGAGTGGATTGTGTTAAGTAATAAGATCTCAAGTAGGGGGTATATAAGTAGATTTGGAAAATATTGAACTAATCACTCAACTTCCTGTACCCATCCCAGTTAGAGTGACTAGGAGATATTTAGGACAAGATAAATTTTATAGGAGGTTTATAAAGGTTTTTTCTAAGCTTACCAAGCTCCAATTCAATTTCTTGACAAAGGACACTGTCTTCAATTATGATAACTGAATCCATTCCTTTTATCTTTTAAGAGAGGAACTCATTAGTGCACACCCATCCTTTTTTCACCTAATTGGTCTCTTTCATTTGAGTTGATGTGTGATGTAAGTGACTATGCAATTGGTTATATTCTTAGGAAACAGAAAAAAATTCTTACATCCTATATATTATTTAAGCCGAAATTGAATGATGCCCATAAAATTATAACCCCACTAAGTATGTTAGTTGTGTGTTCACTTTAGATAAGTTTCAGTCATATTTGGTTTTTTCTAAGGTGATGTTCTATACATACTATTCAACTCTCAAATACTTGGTGAACAAGCTTGATGCAAAGCCACGATTGATTTGATAGGTTCTCCTTTTATAGAAAATTTACATCGAAATTAGGGATAAGAAAGGAGTAGAAAACTTTATGGCTGGCGATTTTTCACATTTGAGTGAAGAAGTGATGGAGAAAGGAGAATATCGAGATATCAAGGGGGTTTTCCTAAATAACAATTACTAGCTTTAATTACCCTATTATGGTATATGGGCATTGTGGATTACTTGGCTGGTAATATTCTTCCCCCTAATTTTTCTTTCTAACAAAAGAAGAAGTTCCTAATGAAGATAAAGCAATATCTTTGGTATGACCCTTATTTGTACAAGATTTGTTTTGATGGAACTATCAAAAGATGTATACCTGAGGAGGAAGTGCCTTATATTTTAAGTCATTATCATTCTTGAGAGACCAGAGGACACTTTGGGCCTACTAGGATGACATATAAGGTATTGGAGTGTGGTTTCTATTAGCTCGGCTTATTTAGGAATGCATTCTAACTTGTTAAGTCTTGTGACAAATGCTAAAGGGTCGAGAACATTTCAAGGAGACATAGGATGCCAATAAATATAATTTTAGTGTGTGAGATTTTCGATTCATTGGGTATTGACTTCATAAGACCTTTCCCTAAGTCATACTCCAATCAATATATTTTAGTGGTCGTGGATTATATGAGCAAATAGGTTGAATCAGTTGGTCTACTGACTAATGAATCGAGTAGTTTGATTCAATTCTAAAGAAGAACATCTTTATGAGATTTGGGACACCTAGATCCATCATTAGTGATGAAGGATTTCACTTTTGTAATAAACAATTTGATTTCCTCTTGATTGAATATGGTGTTACTTATAAGGTTTCCACACATTATCATCCTTAAACTAGTGGTTATGTGGACATATCTAATTGAGATATTAAAAAAATTTGAAAAAAACGTTAGTTAATTGGGGAAAGATTAGTCACTGTAGTTGGAACATGCTTCTTGGGATTATCACATTGCTTTCATAACACCCATAGGTATGTCTCTTTATCGATTGGTTTATGGAAAATCTTGTCATTTGTTTATGGAGTTATAGCATAAAACATATTAGGCAATCAATTTTTTGAATTTTAAGCTAAGACGAGTGGATGAAAAGAGGTTATTGTAGTTAAATGAGTTAGATCTTAATGCTTATAACAACTCCAAAATGTATAAAGAAAGAGTCAAAAGATGGTATGATAAGCATATCCTTTATAACAATATTAAGGTAGGTGACAAGGTCTTGGTGTACAATTAATGATTAAAACTCTTTTTTAGTAAATCACAATCAAGATGGAATGGCCCTTGTAAAAGGGATCAAGGAATATCAATCTAGAACAATTAAAGTTACTTGGTCAACCAAGTTTCAAAATCAATGGATAAAGGGCTAAGTTTTTATGCCTAGTATAATTAAGAAGTTTGCTAAGACTCTTATACTTTTCAACCCTCACTAAACTAGGATTTTCCCTATTAGTTAATTATATTTGTGCAAATGTTTCTTTTATTTTGAGTGGTAGGATCTTAACATAGAGTTTGTAACCTTTTTTTAGCTTGTTTTAGTGGGCTTTCCTTAATTTTAGTACGATTTTTTTCTGAAGTTTTCTATTGTTTAAAATTCTCATTTTATTCAATTTGATGAAAAACCCTCTTAATTTTATTGTCCCTTGATTTAGGATGCATTTAGTGAAGTTTTTACAGTGAAAATAATTGTTAAATAGGTTGAACATATCATCAACAATGGTTTAATATGGCACCATTGATGGCCTGTTTAACCCGCTTTAATGTCCGACTCTAAACCATGAATGAAACTTATCAATGACATCGCTAAAGGTGCTAGAACCACTATTAATCTTTATATTAGGCATAAAAATGACAATTTTTTTAAAATAAAACCTTACAAGACCTCTCCTTTCTTTTTCTTCCATCCTTCCATCGCTGTCCATACACCCTTACTGCTTTCTCCTCCAATTATCAACCTAATTCTTGCTAAGAAACCATGTTTTTGGATTCAATCTTATCCACTTTGCCTCCCCTTTTCATTTGCATCCTTATTCTCCATTTTTTCACCTTAAAATCACTAAAAACCCTCCTTATATTGCTACTAGTTTTCTTGATTTTTTTTCTTGTGCATTTAGTGCTCTTTTGACTTTGATTTTGGTACTATAAGTTCCTTGTGCTCTTATTTCCTTTTGGTACCATTTTCATAACCTAACTCTCTCATTGCTGATGAAGGAATATTTTGGTGAGGAAAGAATATTTCGGCGAGGTTGATATGAAGATATTGATCCCTTAAAACCATTTTTGCACTCCTTTTAATCATATTTGGTCATAGTTACAGTTGGATGGCACCTTGGGCTTATATTGGGTCATCTTCATTTTGAAAGAGGTCAGCATTCGATAGTTCTCACTTCACCACTCGTAAGAATTCGAAATGGTACGAGGTACACATAGCCAACGACATCTTCGTTCAGCTACCAGTAGCACTAGTGCTCAAGTTAGATTTCTAAGTTTCCAGTGTTTTCTGAGCTTTAGGCTAGGCAATTATCTTATCTAATGCAAGCCCCTAATACTTGAACTTGGATAGTGTTTATGATTACATATTCCCCCTAGATATGATGATTGGAAGAGGGCGAGAGGTCAGCTGACCCCAAAATTCTAAGGTAACTCTGAGCTTTCATCTTCTACCTCTAGTGTCTCTTTCTTTTATATCTCCTTCTACTCCACCTCAAGATGACGTGATGGTGATTTTATTAATGATAAAGAGTCATCTCGATTCTAGCATCTCTGAACTTTTTTCTGAGCTTCATTCTGGTCTAGTAAAATTAATGATTAGGTGGATTGTAGCAACAGATGGAGTAGATATGGGATTATCAGTGATCCCATGATTGGGGGCCCTAATAGTTTGTTTATTTTGGATGATTCATTTTGTTCCTAGATGTTTTGATTTTTTTTTTTTTTTTGCTTTCATCATGTTTACTTTTAGGTGTTGCCAATTTAGTTTAGATGAGTTTTGTTATTTTCAGTTGTATTTTTGTTATTTTAGTTGTATTTTAGCTCCTTACATTTACTTTGGTCATATATATTATAATGGAGCATTAGTTAACATATTTTGTCTCCTACATTTTGATCTTTTTTTATTTGATTTTAGTTTGCTATAAAATGTTCCCCGCACGATCCAACATATCCATAAGCATCATATATCATTCTACAAGTGTATTGATTATATATCATCTTAATGATTCGTTATGAAGGAATGATTAAGGAATCCTTTTCAGTGGTTATGTTTGATGATTTTGAATTATTTTTCTTATAAATATCTCATACTTTGAGATAGATGATTGACTGATTTACTTAAGGCACTGATTGATTTTCTTGAGGAAAAGAAAATGCTTAAGTGTGGGGGAATTGTTAAGAGTCAAATTGATAGTATTTCAAGTATTATTTGTTCTATATTATTTTAGTGCTTAATTATAAAATTATTTTTCATAATGTTTTATTTGTAGGTTGTTAAGAAAGAACGAAAAATGGAGCCAAAATAATCCAAAAATGTCATTTTCTAGGGCATCGCTGGTAGTTTAAAGGAACTACTATTGATGCTCCTCAAGTTCTTTAGCATATGATATCAATGATGCTGTTGATATGAATTGCTGACAACTATTGATAGGGACAAATATAATTTTTCCAAAATTTTCTCAACAATTCCAGTTGGCACGTCTAATAAGGACAAAGGGGGCTATCCTTAACCTTTTGGAGATGGATGATTACATAGTTAGACGTCATTTTTAGATCAAGAACATATATTTGAAATTTTAGCTTAGTTCCCTTTAGTGTTCTTAGATGTTCTTGGTTTTAAAAACTTTTAATAGATAGCTTAAATGGCTTTTTAAGTTTCTGAGTGTTTGAGCTTGTTATTTATACCTTTATCTTAGTTTGGAGCTAATATTTGGTGTTTTCTAAACTTATATTTCACAATAAATTGCTCTTATTTTCAAATTAATCAAATACTTTGTTTAACTTCCATATTTTCTTGTTCTTTTATTATCATGTATTGTAACTGGAGATTTTGAGTTTTGTTGGAGTTGAGATCATGGTTCAAAGCTTATTAATCATTTTGGAGCTCAGTTTTAGTGTTTTCTTAACTCAATTCTCATTATATATCATTTCATTTTTGGATTAATAAAAGTATGTGTTGTAATATGCATATCTTATTTCCCTTGATTAATATGTATAGCTCAGTTAATTTCTAGCTAAGGATTAGGTTATAAACGATTTAATTAAGCTTTTGTGCATATTTTTGTTTATTAAAGTGTTTAAATCTTTATTTTTAGGGCGTCTACTTAAGAGTGATAGATAACTTAGGATTTGAGAAATATACTTTGGTTATTGGATCAATTAATAAACGATATAATCTAATAATTATGTGACCAATCTTTGATTAATTAAGAGATTTTTAATGATGAGATAAGGGATCTTAGTATTAACTTCTTATTCTTCAAGCCTATTCTATAAACCTGTTGAATGATCAAAGCATAGGATATGATTAATAGAGAAATGACGTAATCTTAACCATAGCTTTGTCTTGAATTTATAAAGATATTTTAAATTAGGTGCCGTAAACCTTATTCCCTTAATTGAATCATTAAATATATAATCCATAGCTAATTTTCAGATTTGATAATTTTAATAGTAATTTGACTTCCTTTACATTATTTGAAATTGTTAAAGTTAATGTTTTTTATCTTTAAATTTAATTAGTCCAATCTTTATAGATAATTTTAATCCAATTACTCCATTAATTGTAGTTATTTTCCCTGTGCAACAAATTCTGAACCTCTTTCATCCACTTTAATACTTGTAATAGGTACACTTGCTTGTAAGTTGGTTTTGAATTTGGGTGTAAATTTAGTTGATTTTTTAGTAAGAAGTTGCTTAAGTTTCTTTGGCTTGCTATTCATGTTCCATAGGAACTTAGTGAGATTTTTAAAGCACTTTTGGCATTAAAAGAGATGTGGAATCTCTTTGGAAAGGAAGAGCATTAAGTTAGGAAGCTCCATGTCAGATATCAAGGTTATAAGACATGCCATGAAGAGTGTACTAAGATAAAAGCAAGAGAAGCTAAAACAATTGATAACTCAACTGATGGTGATTTTAATGATACTTTAGTTGCACTTCTAGAGTTGAAATTGTTGTGGAATCAATTTGATGTCTGTTGGTTTAGTTTAAATTATCTTAAGCAATTATTAAATTAAACAATTAAAGCACACTTTCTTAAATTAATTTCAAAACTAACAATTATGACAAGTATACTGGTTAGTAAGTAGAAAAATGGAGTATTTTTATGACTCCTAAATGTCAAACCCATAGGGAAAGTGCAACTAGTAGGTTAGTCAGGTTATAATTATCTAAAGAGTTCAAGATTGCTAAATTAAAAGAGTTAGAACTGCTAAATTAACTTTAAAATAATTTAGTTAATCTAAAAGCTTCCAAGCATTGTTATGGATTCCAAATTGATTTAAGAATGCCAAAATGATTGATTAGCTAAGGACTAGGCTTTAAGATAAATACTCTCATGATTAGCGAAATTAGATTTCTCGGATCTTTGATTAAAATCATGTTATTTATTGACTTTTTGAATGATTAAAGTAGATTTCTCAGATCTTTAATCATCTTTTATCTTATCTTAAGTGGTCAAGTAACGACAAGCTTTAAAAACTAAAAATAAAAAATATTATTATCTAATCATGTGATTAAAATTCAATAAATCCATTTAAGAACTCGTCCTTAGTAAGAAATCAGATTAAAACATCATATATATGCAAGAAAATCATATTCATCCATAAATAACATGTTCTTAAACATATATGAACAAAGAGTATGAAATAAGTGATAAAGGGGTTTATATTTCACCAAATTTTGTTCCAAGGTGATACACAACCTTCAATCACCTTAACAAACTATTGGAAAACATTAAAACAACCTAAAATTACCAAAAAAAAAAGATTAGAAAAAGAAAAAAAAACCTACCTTAAAGGAAGAAAAAAAAAACCTAAGCTAAATCTTATCTAGGTAGTTTAAATATGAGTTAATGATGTGCAAATTTGAGTTCTTTGCCTTCTCTTATATGTCTCTTGCAGTTTGGAAGCAAGTGAAGTAAGTTACAGCAAATTGAAATAAAGATTCACCAGGAAATATCTCTATAGCTACTTAAACAATGCTTGAAGAGGAGTTAAATGTCGTCATTTAGTTACTACTCTTTAGGTCCTGAAAAAGAGTAAAAGTGTAAAAGAGTAAAACATGGGCTACCAAAGTTAAATGCGAGTGTGCTTGCTACTGCCATTTAAGTCATTTTTTTGCTCCAATATTCACATTTTACTTGATTTTCACTTCAATTTAACTTCAATTTGCAAATTAGATAATTCAAAACATAAATTAACCACTTAAGCATCAAAATAAGGATCAATGAACATAAAAAATCATGAAAAACTATATCAAATTAATCCCTATCATTTCCTCAAGCAAATCAATCCATCATCAAATTTAAATAACAAATAACCATAAGAAAATAAACAATCCATCAAACCATAACATTGAAAGTTTTCCTTAATCATTCAATTATTAAACAAATCATTAAGGTACCATATGGTTAATCAAGCTTTTAAACTAACAAACAACTTAAAATGACTTCATACTCTTTCAAAATTCAACCTAATTTGAAAAGATCATTTCCAAATATAAAATGAACATTCCCAAAGCAAACTAAATCAATTTTAACTAAAATCAAATCTTTTATCCATTAAGAACAATCATAAAGCAGTGATGTGAGATTTTATAACTTGGTTGAGAGGCTATTTAATCTTTTTACATGAAGATGAATATTTTTTCGTGAGCATCTCCGGTTACTTAATTAAGTCATCTCACATCAACTGGCTACTATCACCACTCTTTAACCTTGACTAATTGTTTTAAAGCCTGTGGAGTGAATGAAATCATTCTAACTTTTTACTTTTAAGCTCACTTTTTCTTATATTTTTCTTTTCATTCCTTTTAAATTTGATTTTTTATTAAAACAAGATATGAAAATTGCTAAAAGAAGATATAAAATTTATATTTAGAAAACCATAATGCTCATCAAGTATCTAACATCTAAAAAATGAAATAATTTAAGTTAAATATTAATAAACATGATTGATTAAAAATATATCATCTTGACTCATCAAAATAATCAAAATCTAATGGAAAAATTTCAATGATATGCATCAAGATCAAAAAAAATTTACAAAAATTATAGATTATTAATTGCAGTTGGCCACATACAAAATTAGCTCAAATTAATCTATCTTTCATGCACAATTTAACAATTTAATTTGAGACC
>JAOXYD010027349.1:0-14308 GCA_028565735.1 Pinacopodium congolense | reverse complement strand
CCTTCTACCCTTAGGTCTCTACTATCCAATTTATGAATTAAATTAAAGGCATTTAGTCCTTAATAATCAAAATGAATTAGATAACATTTCCAATTACCAAAATTATTAAATTCAATTGAAAGCATAAACAATAAAAAGGATCAAAACTCGAAAAAATTTACATAATTTATAGACTTGGATGAAATAAATGATAAATCAGATCACCATAAAACAAACCATATGCTCAAGTGCTAAAGAGACAATCCCTCCCCCACACTTAAATTAAACATTGTCCTCAAAGTTTGAAAAAGAAATGAAATGGCATAAAGTAAGGAAAGAGAGAAAGAAATACACCCGTGGGGTATATCCTTGAAGCGCATCGGGGTATTGAGTTGGATGTGCAGTAACTGAAAGCAAGAAAACCAAAAACAACACAGAATGGCCAAAAATGGAGCTCCATTCAAATATAAATGTATCATCAGTACAAAAGGAGCTATCCAAACAAAACATATAGTCTGCAGATCTAAACTGAAAATCAAAAGCAACAAATAAAAAAAGGGAAACCTATACTACTAAACGAAAATAAAACAACAAAAGAACTAAACATCCAAAGCAACAAAATGAAAAATAGATAAACTAAATAACAGGATCATCGCCATCCCTAGGCCGACTCGACTCCAAGAGGGAATAAAGATCATCCACTCGATGATGAGGCTGAGTAACATTCGAGTTCAGCGCCGAGATCTCCGAACGAACCTCAGAAAACTCAGTAAAAATCTGACTCTCCATAGAGATCAGATACTGCATCATAGCAACCTGAGGGTCATCCGAAGCTAGCGGAGGTCGAGGAGCAGAAGTAGCTGCAGGCGAAGGACGACGATGCGGAACAACACTAGGTGTCGCCTCTGACGATGCCTTACCCATCTTATCAGGCATGTCATGCTGAACTGGCTCCTAATGACGTCGCTCACCCTCTCGTCTCTTGCGTCAGATGCCTCCCCGATAGACCAAATTCCACAGCTTCAGGACACTGGCATTGATGACATTCCTCTCTCTGTAATCCTCAAAATCAATGCCATCCAAAGGAACACCAGCATCCCTAAATACTCGAGTGAGAAGATAGGAAAAACAAAAATTCTTGCTGGCCTTCTTAAATTTGACTACATCCCTCATAGCTAGAATGATAAACCCAGAAAGAGGGATCCCAAAAATGATCCCTAGACCATGTATCATCTTATACAGTAGGTATATATCCATATACCGCATCTTATTAAACCCACTAGCTCGGAGAGCTACATTATTGATAAGCATCCCAATAAAAATTCTCTCCCTAGGCCTCAAAGCAGCAGTAATAAAATTCCTGGAATTCTTAGTCAGTCCTAGGGCCTCTCTAGCAGCAGTCATGAAAAATCGAGGATCCGAGGGATAATTTTCCCCACGAATAGGATCCATCTGCTTGAGAAAGATCTCTCCTAAATTTGGTACTCCCAATAAAGAAGAAATCGACGCACGAGGGATAAGAATGGGAATACCTCGCACTGTAGACCTGATCTCGATGGTATCCACATCGGCCTTGTCTTCCATATTTGCATAAAATTCCCAAACCAGCTCGGGATAAAAGGGAGCAGCCAAGGTCACCACTGGCTCCCATCCAAAAGTGCAGAAGGCTCCCAAAATGTCAAATAGCGCCTCAAGATCAGGATGAAGAGGCCGCTCCACAATAAACTCATTGCCCCGATGCTCTTCAAACCAGTTAAAGTTTTCTTGACTTGTTATGTTTATTTATATGTTTTTGAACCAAATTCTAATATGATGGGATAAATCCTTAGATATAGTGTTTATTATTTGTTTCTTTGGTTCAAAGTAAGAATTCTTAAATTTATCTTAGGTTTGTGTATAGATACAATTGTATTAAATTGAGATATTTGCATGCAATTTCAATTCCATTATTTGATCTTATATATTTAGAATGAGAAATCATTTATATAAATAGATTAATCTATAGATAAATAAGATTGCATGGGGTACTAAATATAGGCTTACATAACTTTTTCGAGTTAGATTTAAACCCAGCCAAAATAACAGAATCTATATAACAAGGTAATGCATTCAATTGGAGTTTTAATTAAGAAGATGTTCTAATTAATCAAATGAGAGGATTGGAGATATATTACTTGAGAGAGATTATAATTTAATTTAGGAATTCCATAATCTATGCAAATTGGGTAAAACTTTAAATCAAGACTAAACAATTAAATTTGTTAATGTCTTAGGGGGATTCATCATCTAAATCCTAGTTTCATTAAATGCATTTTTAATTTAGTAAATTGTTTTGGGATTGTTTAGTTAGTTGTTTAGTTTATTTTTAGTTAACTATTAATTAGTTATCAATTTAAGTAGATTAGATAATAAAAATGTGGATAGTAGTAGTAGCTATATAATCGTTTTAAGATGATGTTTGGATTCACTTTAGATTATATTATAAAATGATAAGGGACTTACTTATTGCTCTTAGTATCATTTAGTTTGAGATTTGTAATTTTATTAAAACTTAGAAAATGATCACCACCAATGATGATGTAATGGTCTCACGATGACTTTAGCTAACTATGAAGTGAAGAGGATCATAGTTGATAATGGAAGCTTTGTCGACATCCTATTTTATAGTACATTTAAGGCACTGAGGTTCATAAAGACATAGTAAGCTTACCTTGACACCTTTAGTTGGCTTTAAAGGAGGCAAAACCATGCCTTAGGGAAGATCACCCTACTGCTAAAATTTAGGGCTAGACTATGGTAGCTTTTTATATTTACAAAGTCTTATGCTATTTACAGACTTTCAACATAAAACATTGTTTTAAGGAAACTATTAATGAATTTTCTTACTAAAAATGACACAGCTAAGATATATGAGGATTTGAAAGTGGTTAGGTAACACTATTTAACATCCCTAAAGATTAATGGAAACTCTATTAGTTATGAGCTCAATAAGTAAGAATTAGAACAACAATAGAGAGAAGAACCTGTAGAAGAGATAACCGAGGAGAATGTATGATGGTTTAGGGAGGTAAAGTCAGTAAAGGATAAGGTTAAGATCTAAAAAGCATTTTTTGAAACATTACTTAGAGAATAAATAAAGATTTTTACTCCAAAGACTAAGGATATGTGACGTGTGTGTAGATGTACCTAAGTTTAATATAAAAAAAATATCCAAGAAACACATTAACAGTATCACAACACAAAAAGAGGCAAGTATACCTATCGATTGCCACATAGATAAGGTGAATCCAGGTGTCGAATCCATAGGAACTACTATTATTAAGGAATCTCTATATAAATTACTTAGCCTATGAAATGGTAAGATGGCCAATTGATTAGATAAAGAAAATTAAAAAACAATTAAAAGTAAAAGACTTAAATGAACTCATAAGAAGTAACACTCAATGATGAAGCTAGGATTTAGGTAACTAATCCCTATACGATGTATTCATATTTATTGTTTATTTTGATTTAATTCGTTTTCTATATTTATTAAACCATAAGTTCCCTAAGGTAAATTGCACTCTCTCTCAAGTTATGCAATTTGACTCAAATTTGATAAATTTGGTGAAAGTTCTCTCTATCTCAACCTATCAATTAAATGCATTAATTTGTCCTATGGAACCAATTATTTTGGCTAAGCTCACACCTAGTCCGGACATTTTATGTAAGCTTGTCTCTAGGTCTTTCTACATGATGCATTGTTTATGAAATGATCTAAAGCAGATAATGATTTCTCATTCAATCATACATATTAAAAACATTGAATTCGAAGTTTAAATTTTCATATCATTTGATACACAATGTTATTATATCCATTTACAATTCTAACGTAAAATATGGAAATTAAGATTTGAATCAAAAGCAACAAAGCATACTAGGTCCTAGAGTTTATAAACACCCAAATCATATCAAAAGATTAGTTTCTAAACATTATATGATTCACAAAAACAATCAATAAGAAGAAGGACCAAGAAAAGCTCATGATGAATTGATCTAAATCCTTGATTCCTTCATGGTTGTTAATGCCAATTCCTATCCTTAGTCTTTGATTTCTTGTGTTTGGGACCCTTTTCTCCTTCAAGATTGTGAGAAACCATTCAAAGATGACTTAGGACCTGATTATTCTTCCTTAGTGGTTGATTGACAAAGTGTGCAGGCTAGAAAATGCATCAAATAGGTCAAAGTAGGTTATTTGGTATGAGAGCGTTTCCTAGATCCTGCTTGTGATTTCCTTTAGTGAAAAATCATGATTGGAGGGTATAGATCATGGTCGTGATGCTAATCGTGATCCCTTTAACTCTTGTACTCCTCTCGGTCTTCTCGCGATACCTGTTCTATCTTTCATCCTTTTGCCTTGAAATTTATTTGAGCTTCCTAACATGATATTCTTGCTATCTACATTGCTTCCATATCTATTTGAGCTTAAAGGATGCGATCCATTGCTCTTTAAAATCCTATAAACATAAAGAAACATAGAAAACAACTAAGAAACATCTCATTCAAAAAATTTAACTCAATATGCAAAATAATTTCATGGATTTCTCTTTTAAACTCCTCACTATTAACCAATCATGCTTAAAATATGTATGAATTAAGAGCTATCAACAATGAAGAAATTGATCTTGAAGTGGCAGTGTATAGGTTGAATTTCAATCCTCGTTACAATATTATGGTGTAAAAGAAGCGAACATTTATTGTAAAAAGGTATATAGCTATTATGTTAGCCTCTCTCTATTTTAATGCATTCAAAGATAAGAAAGTAAAAAATTTGTTAAAGGCTAATTTATGGGTGAGGTTTAGTATCATTAATGGCTAGCCAATGTGGTGATGGAGTAGGAAGTAGCATATACATGTAAACTCTATATATCTGAATAAAGACTATATGAAAGATACTTACTCTTTATCTAAAATAAGTAAATTGGTGGATGTAATGGCTAGTTAAGAATGCATAGACTTTATAGATGCATGCCTTTAGTATAACTAGATCTCCATATATGCGCTAGATGTTGAGAAGACGTTTTTTTCTAATGTATAATGGCACCTAATATTATTGATTAATTCCTTCTAGGTTAAAAATGTAAGGGTAACATGTTAAAGGCTAGTTAATGAGGTGTTTAAACTTCTAATAGGTAAGAGTGTGGAGGCTTAAGCCATTAATATGATCATTAAAATAAAAAATAATGAAAAAAATATCTAGACTTTAATGACTACTTTAAGATAGAGCGAAGATTTAGGATGAAACTCAACACTTAGGAATGTATATTTGTTGTTTAAATGTATTAGTTAGAAAGTTTTGGAGTTTTAGTGTTACCAATAAAGTATAGAGGATAACTTAGAAACAATTTAGTTCATGGAATCTCCTTTAAGGACATGCAAAGACTTATAAGGAGATTAGCAAGCTTGTCTAAGTTTCTTTCTAGGTTAGACAGTCATTAGCTTTCTTTCTTTTATGGGCTCAAAAGTATTAAAAAAAACTTTATAATGGTGAAAAATGTACACTCATAATTGGATTATACATGATTTTATTACTTAACTACAAAATGGAAGTGATCAATTTGAATTATAATATTGAAAAAGTGTGTGGATGAGGTAATGTTCATCCAACAAAAAATACATGTAACTTTTTATTGAAAGAAAAGACAGATAATGGATTAGATAATGTTCTATAAAAGCCTTCATAATCTATAGAACTCAAAGATAACCCATAAGTGATTATTTTCATTCAATCATGTATATATGTGAAAGATCTTATAATTATACAATATTTTTTATTGATTTAACTTTCTAACATTAGCATTAAAGCCTAGTTAATTATGCATGTTAATATTCAGATAAATATATTTGTGCTTGAAGCACTGACTTAATCTATAAAAGTTGAAAATAATCATTACTTTCTAATAAATCATTCCCTAATTTTCTTTTTTCTTAATAAATGCTTAGAAGTTGATGTTGCTTGAATTATCTGTTAAATTTATTTATAATCATCTATTAATCTTATTCTTGATATGATTACAAAATGATATCTTGTCTTCTAGAATAAAATGCATCATGATAAAATGATAAAAAAAAAATGACGCATGATTTACAAATGTTGTTTGTTCATTTTTCTGTGAATGTAAGTATGTTTTATTTTGACTATCTAGTAGTATTTCTTTGCTCTTTCTTGCCATTGTTTCTTTTCTTTTATGTTTTCTCTGCCACTTGAGAGTTGCCAGTGAGATAATGAATAGTCAGGCAGTGGAAAAATAGAAAGAAAATAAAACAAAGAATAAAGAGCATATAGATCTATCGCCTGTGGTCTAGCGAAAATGACACAGAATAGATTTGGGTTAAGAAATGAGTTATAAGCAATGAAGAGTGGCGAGAATCTTTATCGTTTTGTTTTAGTTTCTTGTTCTATTATTGCCAGTAACTGTGTAAAAAGGTGTTGCAAACAGTGGTGGTCATTGAAGGTAGAAGACAACAAAGAAAAAGAAGGAGAAAACAAGGAGGTTAACGACCATTAGGCTAAAACTGACGCGTAGCTTGTCTTTAACATGTGTAGTGCACACGCCAAACATGTGTTTCCCTTTAATATAAATTAATTATTTTAATTGAAAAATTAAAATTTAGTTTCTAGTTAGAATAAAAATTTTAGAACTAATTTTCCAATTAAAGTAATAAATAGAAATAAGTTTCAAATTAAAAGAAAGCTAATTTTTTTAGAAATAAGTTCTCTAATTAAAAGAATCTGATTTATTTATTTAAATAATTATTATAAATTTTTTAAATTAAAATAAAATTAGAAATAAGTTTTTGATGAAATTCAATTATTTTGTCTTGTTGAATAACTAGGAAAAAAGTTCTAATTAAAATATAATTATAAAAACATTTTCTATTCGGATAAATTAATTTTTAGGTGAACTAAATTATAAATAAGTTTCTAATTGATATTAAAAAAATTAAAATAAAATTTTTAATTAATATGAACTAATTTTTTAGTTAAATGAAAATTAGAAATAAGTTTTTAAATTTAGAATGAAATTAGATAAAGGTATTCTAATTGAAATAAACTAATTCGATTAGTTAAATAAAATTATAAATAATTTTTCTAGTTCAGCATAAACAGAATTAGAAATAAGTTTCTAGTCAGAATAAAAATTTTAGAAATAATTTTGTAATTAAAGTAATAATTATAAATAAGTTTCAAATTAAAAGAAAGCTAATTTAAAAAAAATAAGTTTTTTAATTAAAATAAACTGATTTTTATTTAAATAATAATTAAAAATGTATTTTTAATTAAAATAAAATTAGAAATAATTTTTTGATGACAATAAATTAGTTTTTTTTGTTGAATAATTAGGAAAAGATTTCTAATTAAAATAAAATTATAAAAATATTTTCTAATTAGATAAATTAATTTTTAGGTGAACTAAATTAGAAATAAGTTTCAAATTGTATTAAAAAATTAGAAATAAAATTTCTAATTAGTATGAACTAATTGTTTTAGTGAAAAAATTTTGAAATAAGTTTTGTAATTTATAATGAAATTAGGAAAATATTTTCTAATTGAAATAAACTAATTCGTTTAGTTGAATAAAATTAGAAATAAATTTTATAATTAAACATAAATTAAATGAGAAATAAGTTTCTAGTTAGAATAAAAATTTTAGAAATAATTTTGTAATTAAAGTAATAATTAGAAATAAGTTTCAAATTAAAAGAAAGCTGATTTGTTTAGAAATAAGTTTTCTATTTAAAATAAAATTATTTTTTTATTTAAATAATAATTAGAAATGTGTTTTTAATTAAAATAAAATTAGAAATAATTTTTTGATGAAAATAAATTATTTTGTTTTGTTGAATAATTAGGAAAATATTTCTAATTAAAATAAAATTAGAAAGTTATTTTCTAATTAGATAAATTATTTTTTAGGTGAACTAAATTGGAAATAAGTTTCTGATTGATATTAAAAAAATTAGAAATAAATTTTCTAATTAACATGATGTAATTGTTTTAGTTAAATGAAAATTAGAAATGAGTTTATTTTAATTTAAAATGAAATTAGATTAAGGTTTTCTAATTGAAATAAACTAATTTTTTTAGTTGAATAAAATTATAAATAATTTTTCTAAAATTAAGCATAAACTAAATTATTTAGTTCAAGAAAATTATAAATGAACTTTCTAATTAAGAATAAACTAATTTATTTTGTTCAAGAAAAATAGGGATAAGTTTTCTAATCAAGGATAAACTAGTTCATTTAGTTGAAGAAAATTAGGAATAAATTCTTATTACTTAAATTGCGTTTGAGTATGAGAATTGGAATTTAAGTGTTATATGAATAATGATTGAGTACAAATGTAATATTTTGATTTCATAATTATTTACTTATTGTATGTATGACATGATAATAAAGTGCAATTTTGATAATTTGTTGTCTTAACAAAAACAAATGCTAAACTTAACAAGGATGAGAAATTGAATGGTGACAATCTTGAGATATGAAATATGAAAATACAATATGTACTAGAGGATATTTCATTAAAGAATATTGTTGTCAAAACTAAAAAGGGTGAAAAATTGAATGGTGATAATTATGAGACATGGGGCATGAAAATCCAATATATAATGAAGGACTAAAAGGTTCAAGAATTATTAAGTATGACCATAGATGTTCTTGAGGATAGTAAAATGCATATGAGAAGTAAAAAGAAGAACTCGTTAGCTTATATTACATTGCTGACTAGTATAGAATATTATATAATGCTCGAGTTTTGAAAATATAGATGATGCTAGGGACACGTGTTTGCTTTAGCTACATATGTCAAAAGCACCTCTATAGCTAAATTAAGGTCATTCATTGTCAATTTTGACACTTATAAGAAATATCCTGATCAAACAAATGCAAAGGAATTTGAGACACATGTTAAATATGATAACTAAGTTAAGAGATGTTAATCATGAATTGTTTGACAACAAATAAGTGCAAGCATTTAATCACTCTTTACCTCAAATATGGGAGCATGTGAAGATGTGTTTGATGCATTAATTGAATCAAGAAGATGAAGGATTCTTCGAGACACCTCATGTTAAAGGGACAAGGTCTTATAACTCTCAAGATAACTATTGAGGTGTATGTTTTTGGTTCTAGCTCACACAAAGTTATGAACAAAAGGCGTAAGCATCATAATGGACCCAAGTGAAAAAGGAATAAAAGGCCTAATCACGATAATTAGGATTTGAAAAATACCAAATGGAATTATCATTAAATAGAAAATATCTTTTTAAAAAGATAAATATGAAAAGGATTAAGTGTTATAATTATGAAAATAAGTTTTGAGAAAATCTAGACTTAAACATTGGGTGGTGATGAACCATTTTTAAGTCCTCCAAACACACATTTAAGTCAGCTTTCAAAGTTAAACGCCAGTAGTAAAATGGCATTGTTTAGTGCTAACCTAAGCACCTTTTAAATAGTTAGTCGTGAATCTCTAGTTATATTTTTTAAAATTATTTCAACTATAACTTGCTCTAACCTATATCCAAATTGAAAGGGACATATAAGAGGAAATTTTTATACAAATTGAGAAAGTCTTTAATAGAAAAAAACTTCCTTAGTAAGATTTTAGTTCTCTTCTCTCTAGTTTTTATCTTCTGTTTTTATTTTTAGTCTTTGTATTTGGAGATTTTAGGTTGTTTTTTTAGGATTAAAAGTATTTTTACACGTGATTTAGAGTTGTATTTCACTTTGGAGCTTAACTTAGTGCATTCTAAACTCTTTAATCACATGTATCTTATTCTTTTGTTTGGATTTATGTTAAGAACATGTTGCTTAAGTTTAATCCTTATTGTTCTTTGATTCATATGTGTTTCTAATATGATTTTTAGCTAAGGTAAGGCTAGTAAATGGTTTAATTAATTTTAGTATGCATATTGGATGATGATTTTTGTTTCTTTGAATTATTAATGTTTGTTTTAAGTTGGTCACTTAAGATAAAGTTATTAGATGATTAAGGATCTAAGAAACGTACCTTAATTGTTGGATAAACCAATTATCAACATGAATTAAATCAATGAATAATTGAACTTTGATTAATCATGAGGGTATTAATTTACAAATACGGGATATTTAGATTAAAATTCTTGAACTTTATGCTTATTACCTAAATCTAATAAATGACAAAACTTTAGGGTAGGATCAATAGAGATAGGATATAGTTGTCTTGATTTAGTGAAGCTACCCTAGATTATGTAGTCCAATGCTTTCATAAACTCAACCGAATCATTGAAAGCCTCAACCTTAGTTGATCACTTTAATTTGGTAATCTTTAAAGCATTATAACTCCTTTATATTGATTGGAACTTTTTAGGTCTGCTTAGTTGTCTTAATTTTTATAAATCACAAATTTTAAGTTCTTTAGGTAATTATAATCTGAATGACTTGTTACTTACAGTATTTTCCTTGTAGGATCAATGTCGAAACTCTTAACTGAATCCAGTAAATTAGTTGTTGACCAGTGCACTTTTCATAGAAGATGTTCTTGAATTAATTTTTGATTTACATGTTAAAAGATTAATTTATTTGATCTTATTTAGATACCTAGATCGATGAACTACAAGTTTTTGGCGTCCTTGCTTGGGATTATCATAATTGGAATACTATAAAGAAATTGATATCAATTACTTTAAAACTTGTTTATATTTTTTATATTGTTTAAATTGCCTTTTTTTTTCTTTCTTAAATTGTGTTTTATTTCTTATTGTTTGCTTTTGTTAGTTAGTAGTTTTTTATTTTTATTTTCTTTCTTAGTTTTGTATGCATAATCAAGGACAAAAACGCAAGAAATTTGAGTTTGATTAAGAGCTTAAGCAAACTATTCGTAGGCAAATTTGGTAGAGTAAGAGTAGAGACTTTCGGTGAGGAACCTTTCGAAGTAGATACTAATCCATTAGTAATGGAACCACAAGAGCATTTAGTTGAGAGACCTCAAGAAGAAGGTAGGTAACCAACTATGATGAATTTGGTTATAGGAATTAGAGGTAGACTTATTGCTAGCATTATATGCCTAAGGTCAACTCCAATAATTTTGAAATCCTACACGATATTATTTCTATGGTTAAAGCCTCACAATTTGGTGGTTCAGCCTTAGAAAATCTTAACAAATACTTATAAAATTTCTTTGATATATGTGATCTTTTTAGAAGCAATGGAGTACTTGATAATGTTTTTAAACTTAGGCTTTCCCATATTCTCTTAGAGATAAGGTTAGAGCTTGGTTAAACCCTCATTCACGTAGTTCCATTACAACATGGGATGATCTAATAAAGCATTTCCTTGCTAAATTTTTACCACCAACAAAGATAGAAAATATAAAAATTGAGATTAGCTCGTTTGTGTAATATGATAATGAGAGTTTATATAAGGCATAGCATAGGTTTAGAGAGATGCTTACTAGGAGTCCTAATTATGGTTTCAGTACATGGTAACAAGTTGATATTTTCTACATTGGAGTCACACCTTCTACTTGTAGCATCATAGATGCTATAACTAGAGGTAACTAACGACAAAAACTCCATATGAGTCTTATAAGTTGATTAAAGAGATGAAAACCAATAGTTTCAAGTAGCCTAAGAAACCATATGAAGGTCATGTTATCAATGAAATAGTTGCCTTAGTAGCTGAAATAGAAGTCTTAAACAAAAATTTAGATGGTTTGGTGAGTGGAGTAGGTAGTAACACTTTTAGGAGTCCTTCTGAATGTCAGTATTATGGTAGTTCTTCTCATTCAACCTTATATTGTAAAGTACAATGTCCTGTTGCCTAAGAGCTCAAGAAAGCCCAATATATTATCTTTAATAGGCAAAGGGGACATCCTTATTCAAATACTTACAGTCCTGGTTGGAGAAACCACCTTAATTTGTCATGGAGAGACAACTAAAACACCTATTGATGGTGGTTTCTATAAATGCATTTTCATCTAAATTAATTCCAAATTAAAGTTCTTTAAGCTTACTTTTCTCAATTCAATTCAAACCAACACTGATGGTAAGTGTACCAATCTCAAGTAATAAAGTGGAGGTTAATTTAAGGTCCAAGTATTGTTCCCAAGGGGATACTTTGATAAAATTGCAAGTAATAAGGCAAATTTGATCACAATTATCTAGAGAATCTCAATTGAATGGAAACATAAAAAAGAATTACTAAACAATTTCAAAACATTCAAGTTATGCAGAATAACTTGGTTCAATAGAAGAAGTTGTCTTTTATGTAGAAAATTGGTTAGCAATTTGTTCTTTAATGACCTAAATGGATTAAAGATGGATTAAGGGACTTATTCTAGGATCACTTCACTCAATCTAAGCAATGCTATGGTTTAATACAGGGCTGAATCTCTAAATAATTAAGTTAGAGTTTGGTTATGTCACAATTTTAAGCATAAGGCTTTAAAACCAAGAAATTTAAATCCAAAAATTCCAAAATTTAGATTTTGACCATCAAGATAAATCAAAGTTTGGTTATTCATTGATTTTAATCAAGTTACTTAAGGATTTGTTCAATAAATTAGGTAGATTTCTCAGATCCTAACTTATTTCTTAACTTTATCTTACATGTTTAGTCTAAAACAAGCTTTAATCCCTTCTAAAAGCAAAGAACAACCTTTAATCTAATAGGAATACATATTTAGCACATGCTCAGGTCATTTAAAAACAAATCCTAACCAAAAATAGGATCAGTAACTTATATTAAACAAGAAAAAAATCAAACTCATCATATAAAGCATACTTTTACACAAATGATAAAGAAAGCTGAATTTAATTGATGAAAATCAGTTAAAGTGCACCAATTTCTGGTTTTAAACATGTTTACAAGGTTGATTCATGTGTATTGACCTTCAACAACTCCAGAGTACAACTCAGATCTACAAAACAAGATGAAAAATGTGAAGAACAAGAGAAAATAACCCTAAGGTTCTCTCGTTTTGATTTCTCTCTAAATTTTGTATTTTTCTCCATCCATCTTCTACATAAATGGGTTCTTTGTGTTTTTATATGTGTCAGCTACAAGTGGAGAGTAACTAGGTTAAGTTGCAACAAGTGGAGAAGGAGATCTAGTTGGAAAATTGTTGACTGCTACTTAAACGACACCTGAAAGGAGTTAGACAACGCCTGTTGAGCATCGCCGTTTAAATCTTTGAGTCGGGGGTAGAGCGACGCCTGACTGGGTTGAATGACACCTTTTTGACCCTCTATTTTGCTCCTAAACTTCAAATTTCAGCAGTATTTTCTTCGATTTTCTGAATTAAATCAACTCCAACTGCAATGTTCATCACTCAAACACATAATTAAGCCAATAAACATCAAATGTAATCAATTATACAACAATTTAGCTTAAATTGGAGGCAAATATGATATAAAAATCAAGTTTATCGCCTATCACCCACCAGTTAACCCTCAAAGAGTCCTACTACATGGCTTTAAAGTCAATCCATCTTCACAAGAGAAGTCAAAATTTGAGAATACTGTATTAAAGTATATTAAGAGCAATGGGTATAGATTGCAAAATCATGAGGCTTCTATTAAGAATTTAGAGACTCAAGTAGGTTAGATTGCATAGATCTCACAAGAGAGGCTACTTGGTAAATTACTTAGTGTTGTTCGTTGGTTGAATGATTAAAAATGGGAGTTCTTTAAACCGATTTTACTTTTAAAACCAAAATGATATTAAGAAAAAACCAGCGTGACGAAAGGCAAGGGCACCTATCGAACAAGTAATAAAGTGGAGTAATTTTAAAATTCTGAGCATTGAACCCATAGGAAAAAATATATGGTATTTTTAATGATAAATACTAGATTAATTAGATTACAATTATCCAGAAAATTCTAAATTAATTGATTAAAAGATGAAAAGATAAAATTAATGAACTATCCTAATAAACTTCAAACCTTTTCAATTTTGAATTATAAAATGATTTATAAAATTACTGAAATTGGTAAACTTGTGGAATCCAGCTCTAGATAAGAAATTAAGGAATTAAATGAGTTTAAAAACACATTTCAAGGTAAATTAAAGTTCCTTCACAAATTTAAGATAAATCTATGGTTAAGACTTATTCCTTTTCTCCATTTAACTTAGTTTAAAATTTGGTTATGCTTTAACACTAGCTAATGAACTTTAATTTCAAGAAGGTGAGTTCTGGACTTTTAATCCCAGACCTCTAAATGTCACAAATAATCAAAGTTTGGTCATGCATTGATTAATTTATGTTGTTTATTGATCTTTCCAACAATCTAGGTAGATTTCTC
>JAOXYD010027338.1:0-14308 GCA_028565735.1 Pinacopodium congolense | reverse complement strand
TTTTATTTTTATTTAATTCTTATATGACATTATTTATTTATTTTATAATTTTTTGTTATATTTTTATTTAAAATAATAAACATTAAAATGAAAATTTGTAATATAATATATCTTTGATATTATAATTTAGTAAAATATTAACAAAAAATATATTAATAATATATAAATCTTATTAATTTATACCGGTTCAATACCGATTTTATAACAGTTTTATACCGGTTGAACCTCTAAACCTTTAAGCCCTTCCCTTACCGGTTCGATGTCCGGTCCGATTTTTATAACATTGTATAAAAGTCATTCTTAAAGGTAAAAAGAATTATAGGGCCATTGTAATTAATTTGGTTAAACATTTTGGCTTAATAAATATAAGGACAAGATAGGCGGATACTTATTTCATTAACTTTATCCATGAATATACTCGATATAATTATATCTATTTGATTTTTCATAAAATATAAACCATTGTGTTGTTTCATAAAATCTAAAACATTGTGTTGCACATTTTGATATTGAGAAAGCATTAATTGAATTTTTTGTTTTTGTATGTGTTGAATGAGTTTAAGAGAACGGATAAGGTTTTGCACTTGTATTCATTTAGTTCTTTGAGGCCTTTTGAGCATTATTTTGATCAAGCAAGAGGTTTAGGTTATGTATGCTTGAGCTAAGGTCATAAGGTTAAGTTTTGGGGCTTTATTTGTGGTTTTAAGATTAATACAAAGGGTTACTCTTCTCCCTATTTAAAGTAAGATTGTTTTGAATTCCTCTTCGCACTAGAAAGGAGATTTGTAAAGGTTGCTCTTTACTTACATAACAAGGATTGTTGTACAGTTTCCTCTTCATCTTAAGGAAGAATTGTTTTAATAGTAAAACTTCTAACAAGTTATTAAAGAGTGGACGTAAGCAATAAGGGATATTATTGAAACACTATAAAAATTGGTTTGCATTCTCTCCTCCCTACTCCTTTAATTTACACAAATTGTTATTAATTTATTTGAATTTGAATTATTTTATCATATCATCTTACTTAGGTTGAATTGTGGTTTAGGGAATTCCTAAATTTAGGCTTACAATTTATAAAAATTTTATATACCTAATTTATCCCCCTTAAGTGTGCCATTTAGGGCTAACACATTCATAAGTGGGGATCACCATGGATGATTCAAAAAGATTATTATTTCTTTCACTAGCTACATTTATCAAGTAGGTACTTAAACAAATTCATAAATAATATAGTAAATCATTTGATACACGCATTGCTAAAGTGGGCACCTGAGTAATAGGCAACATCCTCTTGCATCAAAAGAAGAGAAACCAACAAAGAACATTACTTATTTTAGTGCAGTTTCCAGTATCATGTACATTATGTTGTATATGAGACCAATACATGTTTTTATTGTTAAGTTGGTTAGTAAATATCAATCATATGCCAAATAAGCACATAGGAAAGTAGTGAAAGCAATACTAAGGTATCTAAAAGGATCCATATATTACCTATTGTGTTATGAAGGAAGTGATTTGCATCTTAACGGAGGTATTGATGTTGATTAAGGAGGAGACATAAATGTAATGCGAATGTACCTCTAGGTTTGTTTTCTTACTAAATAATGGAGTAATATCATGGAGCAATAAGAATTGAACATTTGTTACCTAATAAACAATAAAAGCTAAGTTTATGGCATTTTTATAGTAATATATCATATACAAGACTCTGAAATTTTAGATATCATTTAGATGTCATAGTGAATGCTACTTGAGGACCTTAAGTATTATTATTAAACTAAGCACATAGATACCAAATATAACTATGTTAAAAAATATATATATCATTGAGAAGTAGATATTGAATATATTCTCATAGGATAAATGATTTCAAATTCTATACTCAACATGTTAGATTATTAAGATTACATAGGATCCAAGGTCTTTTTTCTCTTATATTGATATTCGTAGTACTTATTACCAATGATAATGTTTAGATTGTCATATGCATTGAGTATTTAATGCATAAGATTTAAGAAGTTTATCTAAGTGATAAACGAGAGTTTAAAGCTCAAAACACAAATGTTATTATTATGTACATTTTAAAAGGTTATTTTACTATAATAACCTAAAATATTGTTTTGTTTAAACAATCTCTTAAATTGTAAGATTTCAATTTTAAAAGGTAAAATGAATAAGTAAACAAGTGAAATCAAGTTATGATTTAGGTATTTATGAACCATCATCTATATGATGTTATGAAATAAGACATATTATTTGAGCAAAAGAGAGTTTTTTAGCATATGAATCACACCGTGTATGCATATTCAACTGATAAATAATAGCATAATGGGTTAATTACATCTAGAGGCCTTGAAGTTTAGGTTTTTATTATTTTAGTCTCTAACTACAAAACTATTAACTCAGTCCTTATAACTTTTTAAAACCATCTTCCTTCAGTCCTCTATTTATTTCATTTTAAATAGACTAGCAGAGACCCTTAAAGCAATTTTATCTTAGTGCAAATGCTTATATCTCACACTAATGAGATGTAAGGAATAACACCATTTCCTATTAAATGGAAATGAAATCATGCTATCTAGAAAAACATACCCAAAAATAAAAACATTACGTCTCTTAAGATTTGCCCTTTCCTTTATCACTTAGGTAGAGTTAATGCTAAATGCCAAAAATTTGGAATATAGGCAGAAATAGGAATTTACATACAATTTTCCTAATCCTTTGAAAAGGGCTAAGATCACTTTCAAATAATAATGGTAGGAGAAAGTTTATAAAACTTATTACTAAAAAAAGAAGAAAATTAAGGTTTTTTTAATCGGTGAGGATTACAACAAATTATCTAATGTTGTTGAGCTTGCAATTGATATTTCAATTGAAATGATTGGGGATGATGCACTCACATTGCCAAATCTCCCAATAGCTTGTAACAATGATAATGAAAATATAATTACTATAGGAAACATTAATGATAGAGGATCAGGATATAAGAAGGAGTCAGATAACTTGACATTTAATGATAAATATCTTTTAAACAAACAGGGATAATCTTATAAGAAAATTATAAATGAGATATTTGATTATGTAATACCCTTAATATTGTATAATTAATTTTCCTTTATATCTTTCATATTTTTCATTTTTAACTCTAAAGATTTAGTATTCATATATTCATCCTCTTCTTCCACCCTCATCATCGAGGACTCTAATCGGCCAAACACCTATACCAATCAACTCTTCTCATCAAACCCATTACACCCATACCAATTGTTTCCTATAAAAATGATGGAACTGTAATGAACATTGAGGAGAAATTTTGACAAAAAACCATCAACCTTCAATTTTTCGTCTCTAGTGAATGTTACCAATAATCACCACTATCATTGGGCTCACCTTGACCTCAAGAGAAAAAGCCATAAGATGCCATTTCTTGAAATCACTAAAATTGTCATAGATCTAAAGAAAATTAATTAAGACTCCAAAACTACTTTCCTTCAATTCGTTTAAGTCTTTTAAGAATTTTATTTCTTACAGTTATGAAAATTGCTCTACTTATTGAGAGTTTTCAATTAGTCTATAAATTATTGAGTTCTAAAACTAAAAATTTTCCAATCATATTCCTTTGATCATCAGATTTACTATTTCAAAGATTTTTCTGACAATTTTTTAAAAAAATTATAAATTTCTTTAAATTGTGCTAATCATTTTTCCATTAAGAACTATAAAGGAATTTTTAATGTTTTGTAAATTAAAAATCATAAAAATTTTAGATGAGAATAAGAATCATAACCTAACTTCATAATTAGACTACCCTAGCAAATTTATTGAGTCCTAAGTCATTAATTAAGCCTAATGGAGCATAGACGACACTGATTGAGATGATTTTTTTCCTATTTTTTAGATACATCAGGAGTAGGAACCACATAACAAGGTTTAGACGGAGAACTATATCAATCAGGTAACTTTATATTCACTTATTGATGCTAAGTCCAGATCAACCCTTAAGTATGGATCAATGCTGATATGGATGATGACATGCTAAGTTAGGATGTATATGTATGATGAATATATATATGTATGTATTTTTATATACAAGCATATATAAAATAATATATATATACTTACGTATGAAAAAGTAGATATACATATATATACGTTGATATAAGTATATCTAGACCATTATGATTCATCATTGCAATGCTATAGTATACTTATTCATTGGGCTTGGGCACCTAAGCATATTGCATGCATCAGTTTGATCTATGTGTGACTATATGATTGATATGTATCTAACTGGGTGTTTGATGTGCTTTGATGTAATCATATACGAGGGAATATTTGTAGGACATGTTCCTTAACGAGCATCCATCTGGATTATGTACGCACTAGTCTGATCATGTGAGATATTTTGATATTTCATGATATTGAGGTATGACATGGTTCAATCTTGGTGGATGCTTGAATTTTAGTTAGGGTAGTAAGGGCTGGACTGTTAGTAATGCTTGACTCCCGCAATCCTTTTAGACTAAAAGAGCCTTATGATGCCTATTATGAGTATAGGTTCGTGGTTAGGTTATTGATGATGCTATGCTACCTACAACTATTTGAAGTTTAGTATTGTAAGGATTAACCATAGAAATTAAGGTCTTATAGATGATCTTTCTCCACGATTATTTATGTATTGGATGTGATTTGACATACATCATGTATGTATATATTATAGTATTAGTATATAATTGTGTGTGAAGTGACGTGTCATTGGGTATCATAGGGTAATACGAACTTATTCAGTGAGATCTAACTACCCTTAGGCGAGTTTAGTTGTCATTTCATTTTTGGGTTTTGTGAATATATTTGTCATTAATAATCAGACTTACATGTGATTCAAAGCACACAATTAGTAAAAAAAAAAAATCCAATATGCATAATATCTAATATTTAAGCTATTTCGCATAAGTTATTACATAAACTAGTTAAGGATAATCAAAATAACCAAAAACAACTAAAAACATAACACAATTTGATTTTTTAGCCACATTTAGGATTTCGATTAATCTTTTTACATGAGACCAAACATTTTGTCTTGTATAACCCCAATTAATCAACTAGATGCTCGTTTTTAGCTGGTTTGAGATGTCATTTATCATTTGACGGGAAAGTGAATATTTTTTTCGTGAACACTCATAATTAGTAGGTTAGATCATCCTCTCAAATGGCTATTAATACCACCCATAAGCTTCAACCTTTAAATTTGTTTAAAGTTGGTGGAGTGAAATTTTGCTCTTTTATTCAATACAAACACACATTTTTATTTTTCTTTGTCAACACTTATTTCAAACATCATATTCTACATTCATATGAAAAACTATACAAAATGTACTTAAATATTAAATATAATACATACGGGTCACTAAACACATGAAAAGCAATTAAAAGGAAAGGAAAAATAATAATTTTTTAAGTTAGCATCATTTCAAGAGTTGAGCAAAGTTCTTCAAGTTAAAAGCATCAATTTCCTTCAAGTACCATAATTAACTATCAACTAAAGATCATAATCATTTCAAGCTAACACATTTAAATCATTACCATTGGACTTGTATCAACTCAAGTGTAGAAAAAATTTTGTTCCCCACCCCTCACTTATAATGGGCATTGCCCTAAATATACTAAAAAAAATACATGTATAAGATGGAAACAAAAGTACTCCCCTAAATTTTGAAGGCCATATCAAGTTTGAAAACCAAGATTGCAACTTCCTTCTTGAATTCCTATAAACAAAACAAATAGAAAGTAAATAAAGTACTCAAATGAAAATAAACCAAAACTCAAGCTAAAAAGGTTTTTAAAAAAACTAAGGATATGATTGGGATGCCTCCCAACAAATGTTTATTTAAGACCACAAGTTTGACCTCCTATTGACCCACATCAATAAATGTAATTTGTAGCTTCAAGCTCCTTCACCTCAAAATTATGTACTTGAAATCCCTCAAAATAGGGCTTGAGACAGTGTCCATTAACCTTAAACTCCTTCTCTGTCTTTGTACTCTTGATATCCACTAGTCTATGAGAGTATATGCGGGTGACCTCAAATGGACCTGTCCACCTCGAACATAACTTACCTAGAAAAAGCTTAAGGTAAGAATGATAGAGGACTTTATGACCCACCAAAAATTTCTTCCTTGCAATGTTGCGATCATAAAATCCCTTCATCTTCTCCTTATAAATTGGGGCATTCTCGAATGTCTCATAGTGTAACTCCTCTAACTCTTGCAATTGCAATCTCCTATGGGCCTCAACAGCCTCCGACTCTATATTGCACTACTTGATTACCCAATATGCCTTTTGTTCTAATTCCAGCGATAGATGGCATGGCTTCCCAAAAATGAGTCGGTATGGCGACTTCCTAATTAAAATCTTGTATATAGTCCAGTAAGATCATAAGGCATTTTTAAGGTGCAGATCATAAGGCATTGTTAAGGAGCAAACTCCAATCCTTCTTGTTGGAATTCATCATCTTCCCTAGACTAGATTTGATGTCTTGATTAGATATCTCAGCTTAGCAACTCATCTGAGGGTGATAGGCTATAGAGACTCGATGTAACACCTGATATTTTCAAAGGAGTGCCTTGATAGCTCGATTGTAGAAGTGGGTCTCCTTATCGTTGATGATGGCTCATAAGACTCTAAACTAAAAAAAAATGTTGGATTTTAAGAAATCTACAATGACTTGAGAATCTTTAGTTTGGGTTGATTTTATTTCCACACTTTTCAAAACATAATCAACAGTAAGTAGAATGTATTGAAATCCAAATGAAGAAGAAAAGGGACCCATGAAATCTCACAAATCAAAATAGAGGTTTGGGGCATTTCACTATAAGGACCCAACATACCTGTTCTCTGAAATTTGTTGCAAGTCATACAGAAATCATAAGCATCTCAAAACAAAGATGGCCAATAAAATCTGCACTCCAAGACCTTACGAGCTATCCACTTTGTCCAAAGTAACCTCTACATGCATAAGTATGAAAAAAGGCCAAAATGAAAGAAAATTCAATATCAGGCATGCACCTTCGTATTACCTGATTTGTCCGGTACCATCGTATATATGAATCATTTCAAATATAAAATTTGGTTTGGTTCTTCATCCTCTCCTTTTGCACCTTTGTAAAATCTGCAAGAAATTAGTGAGAAACTAAGAAATTCACCAAGTCAGCATACTAGGGAGCCACTGGTTATACTGCATGCAACTACTCATCCAGGAAGTCATCAATAATAGGGCTCATATCTGCTACATGCTCCACTAACGAGCTCTAATGATCCTCTACTCTATTCTCTGAGCTCTTCTTATCCTTGATCTCTAAATCAAACTCCTACAACAGGAGTTGATGGGAGTTTATTTCATAGAGTTTTTCATGATATTTGATGTTAATTCACTCCTAGCTTGATGTTAAAGTATTTTATTGTCATCTTGGATTGATTAATTTGCAGATGATAACCCAATCAAAGTGGAAATGAATCAAAATGTGAATAATTGGGCTAAATTATGAGAAAAATGATGGTTCAAAGCACCCCACATTTTACCCCTAAAGACTCGTGTTTAATTCAATTTTTGGAGTCAAATGTTGGGAGTAGAATGGCAACATTTTACTCTCTACCAAGTGTTGTTTTAGTACCGGTCAAGAAAAAACTAGTTGTATCTTCCACCTGATTGGTTGTAACTTGTGCAACTTGCTTCATACTTGCTCTGGACATATAAGAAGAGTGTCTGAAGCCAAAAATAACAAGAAGAAACATTTGGAACACGAAATCAAAGAGAGAAATCAAATTATGTTAATTCTAAGGCTCTTTTCTATTGTTCTTCATCTTTTTTTTTAATCTTTTTTTGCATATCTGAGTTGCTAGTTAAGGATTTTGGAAGCTCAAACATGTGATTCAAGCATATAAACATGTTTGTGTCCTATTATCAGTGCACTATAACCTGTTTTTATATTAAAATCTCACCTTTAGTTATCATTTGTTCAAGAACATGATGAATATGAAGAGTATGATTTATTTCTTGTTTCAAATGAGTGGTTGATTCAATTCTTGGTTGTGGAGTGGTTCTTTAATGATCTGAATATGTCTTGAACATGTTTATATGCATGATTAAAGGTTTTTCTCTGCTTAAATGAAGAGATTAAGACTTGTTCTAAATTAAAAACTTATGATAAAGTTAAAAAACAACTTGGGATTAGAGAAATCTATCTATTTTGTTGGACCAATCATTAAGAAACCTGATTTAAATCATTAAATAACCAAACCTTAGTTTATCTTAAAGGTTATAATCTAAAAATTTGAAATTTTAAGTTAAGCTTCCTAGACTTTATGCCTAATGCTTAAAGAATGATGTATGACCAAACTTCATCTTAAGTAATTAGAGAAAAAGATATGTCTTAACCATAGCATGGCTTTGATTTAGAGAAGTGACCCTAGGACAAGTCTTTTAATCCATAATTAATCCATTTAGATCATTAAGAACCAATTCCATAATCAATTTATCAATCAGGAAATCCTTTTTATTCCAACTAAGTTATTCTGTATAACTTAAAATTTTAATTTTATTTGGTAAATTTAGTAGCTAATTTCATTCGAATTGGAATCTCTAGATCATTGTAACCTAATTTTGGCCTAATCCTTGCAATTTATTAGATCTCTATGGATCGATAATTTGAATCTAAAATATTTCCATATAC
Source organism: Pinacopodium congolense (assembly GCA_028565735.1). Taxonomy (NCBI): domain Eukaryota; kingdom Viridiplantae; phylum Streptophyta; class Magnoliopsida; order Malpighiales; family Erythroxylaceae; genus Pinacopodium; species Pinacopodium congolense. Next base: position 5,579 of record JAOXYD010027338.1, on the reverse strand, counting down.
TACTTGTGATTGGTGCACTTGCCATCAATGTTGATTTAAAATTATTAAAGAAATAAATTTGCACTTTAATTGTTGAATTTGCAATTAAATTTGATTTTGAACCTTAAAGCAAACCAACAACAACTTTTTGACATCATTACATGGGATCGATGCCAACATAATTAGAATATTATGACAATTTGCTGAAGATTAATTTAGAGCTATTTATATTATTTAAACTGTTTAAACTTACTTTGATTGATTTGTTTGATTGGTGTATTTTTTTGTTGTGAGTTTGCTTTTATTTATTGGTTTGTTTTAGTTTCTTATTTATTTTAAGTTTGTATACAAAATCAAGGACAAAAACTCGAAAAGTTAGAATTTGATCCGAAGCTTAAAAGAACCATTCAAAAGTAAAAGAAAGAAACTTAAGCGAGCACTTCTAAAACTTTAGGAGTTGAGACTAAAAGTGAACAATCTTTTGACTTAGACATGGACCTATCTGAACAAATAGCTAATAGACCTCATGAGGGTGTTAGACCCTTAACTATGATTGATTTAACTCTAAGAAAGAGAGGTTGACCTATAACTAGCATTTTGCAACCTAAGATCAATGTAAATAATTTTGAAATCCTTTATAGTATCATTTTTATGGTACGAGGTTCCTAATTTAGTAATATAACCTTAGAATATCCCAATGAACATTTAGAAAATTTTCTTAACATTTTTTATCTTTTTACGAATAATGGAGTATCTGATGATGCTGTTAAACTTAAATTGTTTCCATTTTCCCTTAAAGACAAGTCTAAAGCATGGCTAAACCCTCATCCGCCTAATTCCATTTCCAAATGAGTTGAATTAATGAAACTGTTTCTAACTAAGTTTTTCTTGCCTGCAAAAATTAAAAAACTAAAAACTAAAATTATTTCATTTGTGTAATATGAAAATGAAAGTATGTATGCGGCATGGGAAAGGTATAGGGAAATATTGGCAAAATGTCCAAGTCATGGTTTTAACATCTAGCAACAGATGGACATTTTGTATACAGGCCTCACACCCTTTACTCACTGCATTATAAATGTCGCAGATGGAGGAAGCTTCATACTTAAAACTATGGAAGAAGCTTACAATTTGATCGAAGAGATGGCAACAAATAATTTTCAATACAATGCAAAACACCATCCAAGAAAGCTACATGGGGTGCATACTATAAATGATACAGTTGCTTTAGTGACCCAAATGGATATATTGAACAAGAAATTGGACAGTTTGGTAAATGGAGTTGGAAATAGTGGCTTTAGAAACCATAGAGATTGCAAACATTGTGGTAGTTCCTCTCATGTGTCCATAGATTGTCAAGTAGGTAGTCCTTCTACTAGAGAAACTGATCAAAACCAATATGTGAGTTATAATAGGCAAAGGAATGATCCCTATTCCAATCCTTACAATCCTGGATGGAGAAACCACTCAAATTTTTCTTGGAGAGATAACCAAAACACTAACCAATCTCTAGCCCAATCACAGAGAGCTCTACCACCAAGTTTTAGAACAAACTCACCTACATCTGAGAAATCAAGTTTAAAAGAGGTAATGTTAAAATTTATTCAGGATAATGAGTCATGCTTACAAAATGATAAAGCATAATTAAGAATTTAGAGACTTAAGTTAGCTAGATTGCTCAATTATTGCAAGAGTGGCTTCCTGGTATGCTACCTAGCATAACAGAAGCCAATCTTAGGGAGCATGCTAAGGCCATTTCCTTGAGAAGTGGGAAAGAAGTGGAGAGTATGGAATTCAATAAGGAGAATGAAGCAAAGATAGAAAAAATTGATGAAATAGTGGTGGAAGTAGTAAAGAAGAAAGAAAAAGGTAAGGAAATTGTTATTGAAAACAATTTCAACCTTGAATTCCTTACCCTTAGAGATTAAAGAATGCAAAGATAGATAAGCAATTTGGTAAGTTTTTAGAGATGTTTAATAAATTAAATATTAACATCCCATTTACTTAGGCCATAGTACAAAGTCCAAGCTATGCAAAGTTTCTTAAGGACATTTTGTCAAAAAAAAAAAAAAGGAAGACTATGAAACTATTAATTTAAATGAAGTGTGTTTAGAAATTCTCTTAAAGAAATTGCCTTCTAAGCTTAAGGACCCTGGTAGCTTTACTATTCCTTATGCAATAGGCAATTTGTAAATAGAAAGGGCAATTATGGATCTTAGAGTTAGTATCAATTTAGAGCCTTTCTATATCTTTAAGAAACTGAGATTAGACGAACCAAAACCTACAACAGTTATAATGCAATTAGTAGATCGTTAAATTACTTATCCATGAGGGATCACAGAGGATGTTTTAATTAAAGTTGATAAGTTCATTTACCCTGTGGATTTCTTGGTGCTTGGCATGGAAGAAGATTATAAAGTGCTCATTATTCCTAGACGACCATTTATGGCTACTGAAAAGGCACTAATTGATGTGCATGGCGGAAAGTTAATTTTGAGATCCTAGGATGAAGAAATGGAGTTTAATATGTTCAATGCAATGCAGCATCCGATGGATAATGATTGTTGTAATTTTATAAGAGTTTAGCACTTAGAAGGTTACCCTTCTATTATGTTATGTTATGATCCTTTGCAAAAAGTATTGGCTCATTCTCAGTCAATTAATTTAAATGAAGAAGAGATAAGAGAATGGATAGCAGCTTTAAGTGCTAGAAAGGCGACTTATGGTTGGCATCTTTTGAAGAAGTTTGAATCTTTAGATAGGCCTTTATCTAAGCCATCAATTGAAGAGTCACCAGAGCTAGAACTAAAACCTCTTCCTATTCATCTCAAGTATGCATATCTGAGTCCCTCATCTAAGTTACCTGTCATAATTTCATCTACATTGACTGAATGTATGGACAACATTTATTGAGAGTGTTGCAAGATCATATAGGACCCATTGTTTGGATTATTGCAAATATTAAAGGATTAAGTCCTTCCATCTGCACATATAGAATTTTTATGGAAGATGGAAACAAGTTATTATTCCAACCACAGCGAAGATTAAACCTAAATATGAAGGAAGTAAGAAAAAATGAAGTGGTCAAGTTATTATATGCCAAAATAATTTATCCTATCCTCGATTCTCCTTGGGTTAGCCTACTTCAAGTGACATCCAATAAAGGTGGCATCATTGTAGTTCAAAATGATCAAAATGTGCAAATAGCAACAAAAAAGATCAATGGTTAGAATATGTGTATAGATTATAGGAAATTAAATGATGTGACCAGAAAAGACCACTTCTTTTCATTGACCAAGTTATTGAAAGATTGACAGGGAAAAATTTTCAATGTGTATTAGATAGGTATATTAGTTACCTACAAATTCCAGTAGCCCTTAAGGATCAAGAGAAAACAACTTTCACCTATCCATATGACACATTTGCCTATAGACGTGTGCCTTTAGATTATACAATGCCCCTGTCACTTTCTAATGTTGCATGATAGCTATATTTTCGGATATGGTTGAATTGTGCATTGAGGTGTTTATGGATGTTTTTTAGTATTTGGCACATGTTTTAAATCTTTCTTTGAAAATCTGAATAAGATGCTTACTAGATGTGAAGCGAAAAATTTGGAACTAAATTAGGAAAAGTATCACTTTATGATAAAAGAGTGCATACTACTTGGCCATAAAATATCAAGTACGGTCATAAAAGTGGATCCAGCTAAGATAAAAGTTAGTGCTCAACTCCTATCTCGAAATTCAATTCAAGCAATCAAGAGTTTCTTAGGTCATGCTGGTTTTTATGGTAAATTCATTAAGTATTTGTCAAAAATGACTAAGCCTCTTATTGATTAGGATGCCATATTTGATTTTGATAATAAAGGTATGCACTCTTTTTAATTATTAAAGGCTAAGCTTACAAGTGCCCCAATTTTAATTTCACCATATTGGTCTTTGCCTTTTGAATTAATGTGCGATGCAAGTAATTTCATAGTAGGAGCAGTTCTTGGACAAAGCAAGGATAAAATATTTCATCCAATCTATTATGGAAATCAGACTTTGAATAAGGCCCAAAAGAACTATACAATGACTCAGAAATAAATGTTGGTTATTGTCTTTACCTTGACAAATTTCGAGCTTATTTAGTTTTATCAAAGATGATAGTATATACTGATCATTCAGCATTGAAATATTTGATGAATAAACCTTATGCAAAGACAAGACTAATCAGATGGATTTTATTGTTATAAGAGTTTGATATATGAATTAAAGACAAGAAGGGTGCTGAAAACTTTTCTGCCAACCACCTTTCAAGATTAAATGAGGAAGTCATGGAACAAGGAGCAAAATAGGAGATTAAAGAAATGTTTCCAGAGGAACATTTGTTAGCAGTTAAGGATGATTCACCATGGTATGTTGAATAGGTTAATTATTTGTCTAGCAATATTATTCCTTATGATTTATCATATCAAAAAAAAATTCCTCTTGGAAGTTAGAAAATTTCTTTGGTATGATCCATATTTATACAAGATTTGCAAAGATGAAATTATCAAAAGATGTGTGCCTTATAAAGAAGTGCCTTTTTATTAACTCATTATCATTCTAAGGAAGTTAGAGGACACTTAGAGCTTATGAGAACTGCATATAAGGTTTTAGAATATAGATCTTATTGGCTAACTTTGTTTAAGGAAGCATTTACTCATGTTAAGTATTATGATAATTTCCAAAGAACGGAAAACATTTATTGGAAACATAAGATGCCTCTTAATAATATTTTGGTATGTGAAGTTTTTTATGCTTAGGACATTAATTTTCTTAGACCATTCCCTAAATTATATGCTAATAAATATATTTTAGTAGCAGTAAATTATGTAAGTAAATGGGTTAAAGCAATCATATTACCCACTAATGATGCAAGATGTGGTCAAATTCCTTAAAATAAATATTTTTATAAGATTTGGGACACCAAAAGCCATAATTAGTGATGGAGATTCAAATTTTTGCAATAGGCAATTTTAATCTCCTTTATCTAAATATGGTGTTACTCACAAAGTTGCCACACCTTATCATCCACAAACCAATGGTTAAGTGGGAATTTCGAATCACTTAATAAAAAGAATTTTAAAAAAGTTCGTTAGTGCATTTAGAAAGGATTAAACTTTGAAACTGGATGATTATGGGAATATTGCACTACCTTTAAGATACCCATCAGTATGTCTCTGTATCGCTTGGTTTATGGTAAGCCATGTCCTTTACCTGTGGAATTAGAGAATAAGGCATTTTAGGAAATTAATTTCTTAAATTTCGATTCAAAGAAAGCTAAAGAACAAAGATTGTTGTAATTAAATAAAAGGTTAATAGTCATTGAGGTTATCAACCTTTACACATTTTTTCAATTAAGTGATCAAACTTTAAAAAGTTTCAATTTAGTGATTAACATTTGAAAAGTTAATCAGTTGAATGAAAAATATTGACGTCATTAGTCGACCCGACCCGACAACCCGGCCCATTCCAACTGAACTGAAAATTTTTCAAAGCTTAGTCACTTATTTGAAAAAATATGAAAAGGTTAGATTAATAACCTATTTTGAAATTTTTAATAAAGATTCATCT
>JAOXYD010027327.1:0-14309 GCA_028565735.1 Pinacopodium congolense | reverse complement strand
TTTAGCAAACAAATTATAATTCTTATTTTTTAATTATGAAAAGTATTACGAATAATTATTTCAAAAAATTAATTAAATATATTCTTATTTAGAATTTAGAGTTTGAAAAATGACAAACAAATTTTTTTATTCATACATATATGAAGCTTCATATAACCCGACGGGTCAACCTGCGTTGACCCGACCTGAGTTTGACCCAACCCAAACTCTACCTGACCTGAATTTGACTTGAACCCAAATTGACCCGACCCGAACCTGACCTGAACCTGAATTGGTGTTAACCCGAACCCGAATTGACCTGACCCAAACCCGACCTGAACCCGAATTGGTGTTAACTCGAAATGACCGGAACCCGACCTAACCCACCCGATTGACATCCTTAATAAAAAGTAACATATATAAACATCACATCATAATTTATATCATAATTTGCATATATTTGCATATATTTATTATTCTTAATCTATACTTTCATTTCTAAAATTTTCATTTAATTCTTTTCTTAAATTTTTAGGGTTTCGTTTAATCTAGTAGACTTATATCCAATAGTCTACAGGCAAACAGACCACATAGAACACTTTCTACTCCTGAAAATATTTTGAGCATTTCCATTCCTAAAAAATCAGATCTCATCAAATAAAGCATATATGATACTTCGTACTCTTAGAAGCATCATGAGTATTCCCACTATTGAAATACTAATATAAATCAATAAGAATATCCCCACTCCTGTAATACCCTGACACGTGTTTAATAATTAATTTCAATCACATCACATAAATATCAAGACCATTGATATAAATTTATCAAGACAAGCCACTAACTAGAATCTCATTATTTTTCTCTTAAGATTTCACAAATCCAACACTATCATGTCACGGTATTTTCTTTCATCGTCACATATTCACACCTTAATAATATTATGATTCAATCAATAATTCATATCAATGTAAAATCATACTCATAAAGTAATTCTCAACAATTTCTATAAATTATTCATATTTCCACCATTCAATAATTCATTACAAAATTTATCACGTAATTGTATACATATTTTCCATATAAGCGCAACTTCGTATAAAATTCATATTTTGATCTATAATTCATAAAAAAATCCTACTTAATCACAAATCACATAGATTTCACATAATATAATATTTCCAAGTTGCATAGATTAGAAAAAATCAAATTAGTTATAATTTTCACAAAATGCATCTAAAAAGACATATTTCATTTTTATAAATTCATACAAATCATAATAGTTATTTTTAAGTAAAATTTTCACATGATAGAATATATTTACATCTCATCTTTCACAAAAATTTGCATTTTTTTACCATTTACGCAAAAATCATATAATAAGGTATTTTAATTTCTCAAAATTCACAAAAAAAATCATACTATCAACTTTTCACATAAAATACAAAATATGATACATTCTAATTAATCCCATTATCTGAAAATTGAAAATTGAAAATTCCTAATTAATCTTGTACTCCCTTTAATTTATCTTCAACATTTAAATAATAATAAAATAATTAGGCTAAATAAATAAAAATAATTCAAAAATTTTCTTAATTTATTATACTACCCTTAACTTTTACTAAAATTTCCAAAACTACCCTTCAAAAATCTATTTTCCTATTTTTCCCTCATCTTTTCTCTAAAATTTTCAAACTAGCCCAACTTTCTATAAAATTACAACTTTGTCACCAATTTTTTTTTATTTTTCTGCTTCTTTCTCCTCTCTCCTCTCCCTCTCTTCTCTACTTTTCTTACTCGACACTCTCCTCTCACCTTCTTTCTCTCTTTTTTTCTTCTTCTTCTTTCTCCCTTTTCTTTTCCTCTCTTCTTATTTTCTTTTCTTTTGACTTCTCTCTCTCTCTCTCTCTGGCGTGTCCCTCTCTTCTCTCCTTCCTCTTCATTTCTTCTTTTTCTTCTCCTTCTCTTTCTCCCTTTTATATTGAAATCCCAAGCCAAACAACTTGCCTAGCAGCAACACATCAAAATTTGAAGTGATTTGCAAGAAGATCATGAAGAAAATAGAAGAAGACGGAGAAGTTGGGGCTGCTATTGTTAGAGAAGAAGGCAGAAGAAACTAACAAAAATAAAAATAAAACCTAATAGTTAGCTGGGTTGGGTATGGAGCTTAGGTTAGGTATGGGGCTTTGTTTAAATTCTTGGGTTGGGTTGGTTCTAGGCTTTACATATATCACGATAAATCTCGAGCCACGTTTTAGAAAACTAAAAAGAGTGTACTCTCATATTAGAAATAATGTCGTGTAATGGGCATATCCTATCAGAGTTAAAGATACCTTAACTCGACAAAAATTCTTGCCTTTAATTATACAGACTTTTGGAAATATAATTTCAACTAGCTAGCTTGTTAGGCCAAAAGAAAATGATTACAATCATATACCAACTCCATGATTGTTGATGGTATAAGGCATAATGAATGAATTCCAACATACCCATTTTCTTGATTTTAAGAAAGAATTCAAGATCATAGTTATTAGAAATAAGCATTATTGGAAACCATCCAAATCTTTATGATTCTCTCTTCGTCAAATATTTTTTTTGTGATTTTTACTGTATTTTATATCTTCTTATTGTGATTTCTTACATTCCCAACATCTCTTGATTAACGGGATTGATTAGTTCTCTTGTATTTTATATGTTGTCTCATATCAATCATGAATATATATAGTTGATATAAAATCTATATGGTATCAAAGTGGGTAAACTAGGTACTTGCTTCTTCAAGATGACTAAAAAAACTAGCTAACATCTTAATATTTTATTAATTAAATTGTAATTAATACAATTTGTAATTAAATAAAATATAAAATTGATTGATTATAAATTTAATTATGAAATTCTTCAAACACCCAATTAACCATGACAAACTTTAATTAATATACATATTTTTTATCTTCTCTATACATCTTACATCCATTTGAGATAAATTAGAGATCTTTCTAGTTTCCTATCTTCTTAAGAAAAATTGTTCAACATGGCGAAGATTCATGATTAATACACCTTCGGATAAAAATAAATTTGGTTTTTTTATGGAATTCTACCTTGTCCTTAATCTAATTTAATAGATGTTGCAACCTAGATTAAGAGCAATTCCACGATTATCTCATGTATAATCAATATCTTTGTTGAATCAAGAGTGATTCTACATGAATTTTCAATTCTTTTTGTTGAATCAATGTTGGTTTTATTTATGCTTTGGTGATGAAAAAACATTATCATTAATGTTTTTACCATTCTTGATGTTTTGAAAAGATACGTTCAAAGATAAAGTATGTTTTTGAAGGAAAAGGTGTTGAGAAACATGATTTGGAGCCTAAGTTGAAGCTTTGGAGTGATTAGTGATAGATGAAGATTAAGTTGATGGAAGTAAGAGTATTGGAGCAAAAGTTATGTTACTTGAAGATCAAATTGATAAATGAAAGATTAAGCTAAAATATAAGAACAGTGAATAGGTTTTGATTTGTATTTTTTTTATTAGTCTTATCTTGATCTTTTCATAGTGTTAATAGCTTCACATCATATATTTTGCATTCATGGTTAGTGATTTTGCATAAAGAATGCATAATTAAGAGGAATTAAGTATGAATAGCTTTCAAAGATCCTCTTGATATACTAACATGTTCTTAAGGAGTGAGTTGATGTAAGTGTATTAAAGAGTGTGTGAAAAGATGTAGTTGAAAAATACTAGGATGATTTTTGAAGTTAGATTAAGTAAATGTGTGTGAATGTATTACGACTTATGTGAAAAATATGTTAAGTTGTGTGAATGTGTTAAAGTGATTGAATGTGTCAAAAGTTACATTAAAAAGCATATGAAAATATATTAGGATATGTTATAAAGTATTTGTAAATGTTGGGAATTGTTTTAAGGTCATTCAAATTTGTTTATGTGTAAAAATTATATGAAAAAATGGTCTGTACGAGGACTAATCGACCATTAATCGATCAATGGGTATGATTTAGTTGACTAATGTTATTTTGGTAGATCGATTGATCAATGGGAGCAAGTTGATCAAATAGTCACTAGTTGACTAATATATCCAGGCTAGTCTACAATGCTTGAGACAGACAAGTTCGAACTATTAGTGTAATAGCTAAAAATAGAGTAAATAAATTTTAACATTATACAATGATCATAAATGATTAATTAGTAGTTTTTCACTTATAAATAAGTGTATTGGGCAGTGTTCAAATCATCCATTGAGTGTGTGGTAAATCAAATGTGTGGGAAGCATAAAAAGAAGTATTTTGAGCATTTTTTAATGAAGTTTGGTGTTATTTTGGATGTTGTTTATGACATTCATCTTTGGTGTATATTTGAGCCCTTTAAAACAGTTAAATTGCTCAAGAATGACATGTTTTGAAGTGTATTTTATGGGATAGTGTAATTAAAAATGTGAAATTATAAAATTTTTTTTGAACTTATTGAAAAAAGAAGTTATTGTAAGAATTGCTCTAAAGCTCAATGAAACAAAAGTTTTATAAATGATTTAAGTTAGTAAAATTCCCAAAAAAGTATTGGGGAGTGGATGCACGTATGGAGTTAGTATCAAACAACTATAAATTTTGTTTGTGCGCCTCTTATAGTATCAAACAACTATAAGTTTTGTTTGTGCGCCTCTTACCCTACTCTTTTATTTTTACAAGTCTATTTCAATTCATGTTATTGTATATTGTTGTTTACAATTCCATATATATTTTTAAGTGCATTTTAGTTCAAGTTATTTTATTACATTGATTAATAAGATTATTTAGGTTATACAATTAAACTAAGAGGGAATTTTCAAGTAGGTGAAAAAGACAGAAAAACTTAGAAAAATTTAGCATTACCTAATTCACCTCCCTCTTAGATGCCATCTAAAGAACAAAAAGTGGCATCAGAGCGAGGACTCATATAGGAATGGTTCTAATGAAATAGTGAGGTTAAAGTCATTGTACATTTAGATAGTTTATGTGGATAGTGATAAGCAAAAATTAAGAAAATAAAACGCATCACTAAACTTGTTGTTTAAATTCGACAAAGGAAACAAAAAATTAGAATGCATGATAGGATAACAAAAAGCATTAAATGATAAGTATGGTTTAGGATATATTCATAAGAATGGTCCATTAACTAATAAGGTTACATTTGCTAAAGGAAATAATTTAAAAGAGGAACAAATATTTAGGCGATTCATAGAAAATGATGCATTAATTTCTAAATCACAACCCACGAGTTAACGTGATACATTTATATATGTATTTAGACTTAAATCTAGGAAAGGAATGCATGTGAATAAAAATAGTTATAGCTTTTTTAGGAATAGAAAACTATAAAATGATGCCTTTGGGCCCTTTGGTTTATCTCATTTTCATATCCCTTATATGGACATATAAAAGTTTAGAGGCATTTCTCATTATCAGCATAGGTCTCATTTTCATTAAGGGATAACACATAGAGAGATAGTAGTTAGAAATGCATCACTGATAGCTAGATGCTAAACTATCACATAATAATTCCTAACTATACCTTACTATGCAGTAAAGGACAAGTTAGGGTCGAATCACAAAGAGTTAATTACTATTGCTATTTCAAATGTTGCAAATAAAAGAAAATAAAAACCTCTAAAGCGATGTAAGTTTCAACAAAAATGGCTAAAAAGCAAATATAATACAAAAGATGATAAACTAGTAGCAATATCAAATAAATAGGTCAAAGGCATCATTGGGATTCTAAGACAATCATTGATCATTGAACTTAGGTAAACAATGCTTTGGCTAAGGTATTAGCCTATATATTTGAACAAGCTCTCAAACCCTTAGTCTCTTGAACATAGGTGAATCTAAAAAGCTCTAGAAATACCCCTAATTTTACTATAACCTTGAACAAGTCCTCTAAGTTTAATAGAAAAAAAGCATTAGGTTCTAAAGAATGAGTAACTTAGGTCACCTACTCACAAAATCGAAAGGTGTAACCTAAAGGATTAAAACCCTAGAAAAGTTGGTTAAGTTTACCTACAAATCCAACTAGTCTATTGGTACTTTCAAAATTTGTTATGGACTATTACGTATCACACACTCAATCCTAGCATTCAGATTAGAGAATTACCTAAAGGGTGATCAAGCCTAGAGGTAATATCTAATCCTTGACATTAAACCTAAGTCCCAAACCAACTTAAGCCTAAAAGAACCACTTCAATATAAACTTAATTTGCTTCCTCAATTATCATCCTTTCATCCCTCTAATACCTTCAACCCTTATGAAACTAGTCACACATATTCAAATTAATCAAATTTTGCAATAAATGAACAAAACCCATGTTTAATCTAATGAAATTAAAGCTAGAAAATATAAAACAAGTGTTGAAAATTGAAATTTCACGCTAACCTAATGAAAACCCACGATTTATCCACCTAAATTCAAGTTGATTCTAATTGAAACACAAAGCGCAGCAACATCATAAAAATTCAGCACACTAAATAAGAACAAAACTTGAAATTAAGTGATTTAATACCTATAAACATGCATCAATCTCAAGTATTAAGCATAAATCAACCAGAAGCATTAATATTAAACAAAAACCCATAAGATAACCATTTACACAATAAAAAATCCATGGAGACAGCCTAAAATAATAAGCAATTCAACTGAAATAACCAAAAACCAAGGCTAGAAATGGTAGAAGCATTCATCTATTGATATACATCCATGAATCCATACATTATCCAAGCTATTCAATGTTAAAACTCATAAAAAATTCAATCTATATGCATTGAAAGATGGAAAAATGAGAATACAACCCCTAATTCATTAAACAACTGAAAAATAGTATAAAAACTATCCCCAAAACACTTAACTAATAACTGGAAATCAAAACTAACTTAAAACTTAACCTATGTCTTTAAGAACTTAAGGAAATAGCAAGAAGCAAGAAAAAGCTTTGGAAATGTAAGAAACTGCCTGCTCTCTCTTCTTCTCAGCCTACTGGAAGGGTTTATACCATTTTCAATTAGAGTAAAAACGAGGTTTATGAAATGTACTTTTATCCTTATTTTTTTGTTGGTCAGTACTAATACGGTGTTCTAGGAGAGCAATACGGTGGGTGGAAACCACTGTATTGGTTTTGTTTTCAAAGGTATACGGTCTATACAGGCCATCGTATAGGTCTCTCTAGCCCGTCGTATATGTCTCTGAGTAATAGACCTCCATCTAATTTTTAGTCTAAAATTCTCCAAGAACTTCATGTTTTGAACCTAAAACTTGTGCTAAGAGATTAAACTTTCAATTAAGTACAATATAACACAAATTGAGTACTTTTATATCAAAAATAAGGATGATTCCAATTCAAATAAAATATTAAAACATAATAAAATTCATCCCTATTAATTACACCAATGTAGATAAGATACCTATAGTACGTCATAATACCATACACTTAGGAGTTATAATGACTTAAGACAAAGCTATACATATAGACATACTATAAGAGTCATACAGCTCTTGTTTTGCAATCATTGTAGCTATTATGGACATATTGTTTATGGCATTTATCTTTAGTGTATATTGAAATCCCTTTACATAATTAGGTTAGTTAAGAGTGACATGTTTTGAAGTGTATTTTATGAGCTAGCATAATTGAGAATGTAAAATTATGAAAGATTATTCCTAAGTCTATTGAAAAAAAGTTGTTGTTAGGGATACCTTAGAACTTTTTGAAAAAGGGAGTTAGACAAGTGACTTGAGTTAGTGAAATTTCTAATAAGGTGTTAGAGAGTGAATATAAGTAAGGAGTTGACATTAAACCACTATAAATTTGGTTTGTACTCTTTTTTCCCCATTGTTTTATTTTTGCAAGTTTATTTCAATTCGTATAGTATATTGTTGTTCATAATTTTGTCTATATTTTCAAGTATATTTTTAGTTTAAGTTATTTTATTATATTGATTAATAAAACTATTTAACTTCCATATTTATACTAGAAGAGAATCTTCAAGTAGGTGAAAAAGACTTAGAAAAACTTAAGAAAAATTTAGTATCATATAATTCATCCCTTCTCTTAGGTTCCATATAGGACAAGCACTCCTCATGCATCTCTTCATACTAGTGTTGCATACTTTGATACTTCAAGGGAGATATGGATTGATTTGGAAGAACAACTTTCATAAGGAGTGACACCTTGTGTACATCAATTAAAAACAAAAATAGTAAATGCATAATAGAGGGACATGTAAATGGTTGAATATTATATGAAACTAAAAGGACATAGAATAAAAGGACCAATTATTCCTAAATCCCACCATGTAATTGTGAAGCAACCAAAGTAGTTGCAGTTGAGAAAGAAAACAAAGTTCATTAATTCTTGATAGGATTGAATAAAAAGTATACCATGGTGCACTCTTAACTTATGAATATTGATCCTTTACCTACATTGGCACAGGCATGTGCACTTGTTTCACAAGAACAAAGGTAGAAAAAAATTACGACATCAAGAGGTATAATTATTGCTAAAGTTATTACCTTTACTACAAAATGAAATGTCTTAAAACTAATTGGTTTTCATACAATGACCAGAAATCGTGATACTTTAATATGTAAACAAATGATACATATTTTGAGTTATAAGGTTATCCATATTGATGGGAAAAGAATAAATCAAGGTTAACACTAGAAAAGGTAAGAAATCAAGCACAGATCATGGAGACAACAGAAACATCCATTGGATCACCAAGCAATGGCCTCTCTAAGGAGCAATACATACAGCTTATGCCTCTGTTGAATCTTCAAAATACCCAATACACTATTCTAATTTCTAATTTTACTTGTAAGAAAATTTCTCTATCTAATGATATAACTGGATAGATTCTTCATTCAAGTGCTTCTATTCATATGACTTATCAAAAGAGTGTCGCATGATGAAATAAATAATATCTTTAATTCTTCAATTAAAATTCCAAATGGTTCCTTTATTTCAATCAAGTCATATAGTGATGTAATTATAAATTCAAACATAAAATTAAAAAATGTTCTTTATATTCTTTCTTTTTCTTATAATAGCATTTCCCTAAACAAGTTTGTCACCTTTTCCCCACTAGCTCTATCAAAACTTAAAATACTTTTAAATTTATCCAATGTGATATTTGGGATCCCTTCCTATTTGATGCTCGTTATTTCTTAAGTATGGTTGATGATTTTATTAGAACTAAATTTATTTGATAAAGAGTAAGATTGAGGTTCATTATTTGTTAACATCTTTTGTTGCCATAGTATATAAAAAATTTAGTTATCGTTAAACAAATTCAAAGTGACCACTTATAAATTCCAACTTTTTTTGCCACCAAAATGAATCCTCAATCAATTTTCTTATGTTCCTACTTTCCAATAAAAATGGGGTTATAGAATGAAAACTTAGGAGCCTCTTTGAAGTTGCAAGAGCCTTAAGATTTCTGGCAAGATTATCTATTAAATTTTGTTGTGAATATGTTTAACCGTTGTATATTTAATTGATTATACTCTTACACATCTCTTATCTAGAAGGAATCCTTATGAAATATTGTTTTCTTATAAGCCTAACTACTGCATCTTTGAGTGTTTGGTTATCTTGACTATGTCTATGTCATTCTAAGGTCAAAAGATAACTTCAATGAGCATGCACATATTTCATCTTTGTAAGTTACCCTCAGAGTCAAAAGGGAAATAAAGTTTATGAGTTAAAAAGTCACATAACCTCTTTTTCTTAGGATGTTGTGTTTTATATAAATATCTTTCTGTTCTATATTGAACCACATCTATTAAAAATCGTTCATGAATTATCCATTATTGCACTTATACCTTTACCGATCATGGAACTTGACATGCAAGATGTAATCCATCCCACTTAAACTCCTAATTCCATTAACTTTAATTCTATAAGTTCTAAAACAAACAATGCCCCTCAACCATATGCTACAGAGATAATCAAACCCATTGTTGATTAGGCATCCAAAATTCTTACTGAATCTACTTATTTTACTTGAGATAGGAAACTATTAGGTCATTTCAAAGAATTTTATATTAATTTTCCTAGTAGTAATAAAGGTTTATCTCACACTTATTCCAAGGAAGTTTCCTAAGGTACACCTTATTATTTATATCATTATCTTTCTGATTCTAAATCTTCACCATCTTATAGTTATTAAATTGCAATCATCATTCAAACGATGAGCCTATATCTTATTTATAAGCTATGGAAAAGATGGCAAAAAGCCATGCAAAGTGAACTTGAAGCACTTGAAAGAAACCAAACTTAAACACCAAATGAATTGTTATTAAGACATAAAGTTACTGGATGTAAATGAGTAGATAAATACCATTATGATAATACAATCAAATGGTATAAGATGCATCTTGTGGTTGAGAAATACACTTAAATAGAAGGTCTTGATTATATTGAAACTTATGCGCTAGTTGTTGAACTTACTATTGTTCATACTATTTTAGTAGTAGCCACCACTAGACATTGGACTCTTTACCAACTTGTTATTTATAATGCATTTCTTTATGATAACTTAGATAAAGGTGTGTAGAAGCCTCGACCTCGTTATTTATCTCTTGGTGACAATCATATATGTCATCTTCACAGGTATTTATATGATTTAAAGAAGGCTTTCAGGCAATGGTTTACTAAATTTTCCACTACCATTCTTTGGTTTTGCTTCACTCAATTCAAACTAATAGCTCCTTATATTTATGTCATAAAGAAACTTCCTCTATTACCATTCTTATTTATGTGGTGGATGTTGTCATCACCTCTAATAATGAGTCATATCTCACCGCTCTTACATATTATTTGAAAACTTGGTTTCCCTATTCATTTGAAGAGAATGTTTTATTACAGTAGAAACATATGATGGATCTCTTACTAGAAGCAATTCTGCTGACTTTCAAGCTTACAATAGAAATATCTGACAGATATCTTACCAAAAGCAAGTATGTTGGCTTTTAAGCTATGTCACATTTGTATTGAGCTAAACTATAAGATAGATCTTGAAGGCAACAACTTGCTTGATGATCCAAGTTCTTATTGACATCTAATTAGGTGTTTTCTATAGTTAACAATCACTAGACTTAATATTTGTTACTTAGTGCATATCTTATTATCTAAGTTCATGAATCAACCTTACTAAAGGCATGAGCAAGATGCCTTACAAATATTGAGGTACCTTAAATTGGCACTATATTAAGGAATTTTTTCTTCAACCAATGATCTTTCATTTACAACTTATTGTAACTCTGCCTGGGTTAATTATCCTTACTCAATGTTCGCTTAGTAGCTTTTTCATTTTAACTCTCCCATCTCCTAGAAGGGCAAGAAATAACATTCTCTCACTCTTCTGTAAAGGCTAAATATTGTTCTATGGAAACATTTACTTGTGAATTAATATATTTATACTAATTTATTTTAGATCTAATTGTGTCTCATTCTTCTGCCATTCATCTTTATTTTGATAATCAAACTACCATACATATTGCTAGTAATCCCTTCTATTATGAATGGAGACAAAAATCTAAATCTATGCCCAATATGATCTTCTTATTATGTTCCATATTACTTTCTAACATTAACTGACGGATCTTTTCACTAAAGTATTGGATAACAATTTCATTTTTTTAGTTGGTAGGTTGGACATTCAAAATCTCTATACTCTTAACTTGAGGGGGCATACTAGAAACTACCAATAATGAAAACCAACCAAATCTTCGTGAGACTTCTTCACACATTTCTTATGATTTCTTATTGTATTTTATACCTTCCTATTTGATTTCTAACCTTCCTAGCATCCCTTGATTAACGGGATTGATTATTTCTCTTGTAATATATAAGTTGTCTCATATAAAAAATAAATATAGAAGTTAATACAAAATCTACAATAGTTAAGTGAGAACTTGAACTAATTGGTCTTAGAAACTGAAGACTTGTTACATGTTCTTGCCTTTTGCATTTTAAAATTAAGATGGTCAAAAATGAAATATGCTGTTAGATTAGGAGTTTCCACAGTGGCTAATTTGACGTCTTGGATCGACCATAACCTACAGTAAATAAAATGTTTCGAAGTGACTAATGCATCTTTGGGATTATATGATCATGTTTATTTTTAATAAAAAACTTCTTAATTTGGCCAACTTCCTTTTTTTTTTCTTTTACAAGAAAAAATAATCCATGAAAAGAAGGTGGTTCTAATGTTAGACAGCCAGTGGGAAGCTTGAATTATAGATCTATTAAAATTATTTATATCTACTCTTTGCAAGCAGTAATATTTTGTATGGGTCTTTCACATATTTGTATATATAGATTGGTAAAAGAGAGGACGGATACTAAGGAGTGTGTAATTCATTAGTACAGAATATTAAAAGCTATCTCTTTCGTTAAATTTAAACTACGGTTAACTCTTTATTTAAACTATAATATAGAATGTGAAGAATCAGAAGAGTGAGACCACCAATGCTCCTTTTCAACATATACATTAAGTAATAGGTTCAGGTGGAAGCTCAAGCATGACTATTTCCGGTCAAAAGGAACAAAAGATTCTCTAAACCCATTTGAAAGTGGGAAGTGATTAATATAAAACAAAAAATTGGGATTGTAATAAAAATACAGGAGGTTTATAATAATCATGCAGGTGGCAAAAGAACATTCCCTTTGTCTCTGGACATAATCTATAGTATTGTTAAATATTCGGTGAAGTAGCATCACTTGCCTAAAGGAGCCATTTCGCATGTTAGATGAAAATGAGAGCGAAATAGGGGAGAGTTGGGTAGGAAGAGAGTCCATCGTTACTTGTATACTATTGATATCATGCCTAATCAGTCCTAATTAGTTGTTTCTGCCCCACTTAGAATCTCATACCTCCAAAGGAAAATTTTGAACTTGAAACTTTCTACTTATGAAAAGGGTACTGATTGGAATATGCCATGTGAATTATTAACTGTTTCTCTCCCTTTCTTTGAATTTATTTGTTCCTTTTCCAATTTTGGAGAAACTACTTTTTCAGAAGGAAAGAGAGAATTGTAACTCATAATCGTTTTTAGTTATGAGCATCTTATCTTTCTTTGCGAGTTATTATTAACATCATAAGTTGGCTACAGAAACCTATGTCCTGGGACCAATGCTTGGTAAGCTTCAGACAAATGCAAGCAAATCCCTGCTTGAAATGGACACAAGCCATTCCTCAGCCTAGTAGAGAGAAATGTTATACTTAAATCCCTTTCATAGTCATGTGACTGAGAATACACGCTCTTTTAAGGCTTGAATTATGCCCATAATTGGTTATCAACCAACGAAACAACTGGCCATTCAGGTCCATTAAAAACAAATCAAGAAAAAAAAACTCAAATTAGTCCTTAAATTTTATTTAAAAGTTTAATAAGAATTCTAAACCATTTAAAAAATTAAACTAATAAAAATTTTAATTTAACAATATATTTCAATACCAATAAAAAGGTAAGAATTACTTTGGAAAGTAGTTCAATATAAAAATTTTCTAACTATTTTAGCGGTTATTTACAATTCAATTTGGAGTAATTTGATATAAAAATTAGTCAAAATTCTAGTTAATTTAAAAGTAGATTAAGAGAGTTAATTGATTTTTCAAGTACAGAAGGAGGTCTACATACCCCATTACATGGATCTAGTATAGCCTCCACCAACATCGTCAAGGTACTGCTCGTGACACAGCCGTTTAGTTGGCTGTGTAAAGTGTAAAACAATCATAATTGTAAAACAAGTCAGACACTACACACGTGCTGAGGCCCTTTTGAAACTTGAACCGATTGGAGGTCAAGCAAAGTCCTTATGACTGTGCAGCAACTTGATAGTACAACTACACACTAGCCTAATTTGAAAGTCAGGCTGGGTTCCTATCCCTCAACATTCCAATCACAACTCCAAATGATGAGTCCGAATCTGATGGTTTTCATGGTTAACCGTGTTCCTCTATCGTTTCGGTTTCCTCTCTCTCTCTCTCTCTCTCTCTCTCTCTCTCAATATTATAAATACCTTATTAATATTAATATTAAATTAAAAAAATTATATGGTATTCTATTGATGATTTAAAATTATTTCTTTGTTATAATTGATTATAAGCATTAATTTCATTATGTAAAAAGGAAGTCAATTATAGACTTTTAAATTTTAAAAAATAGATTTAAGTTTAGAATAGTTTTTAAAAATTATTATTAGACTTTAGTTTGTAATAAAACGAGAAATTATGTATATTATTACAATTCTTTACCTTATTATACTTGAAGTCCCTTG